>RJWJ010000123.1:0-284590 GCA_004363605.1 Indri indri | reverse complement strand
TTTAGAATAAAACAGGAGAATGTCTTCTACACCCCATATTAGGCAAAGATTTATTAGATTAAAACTTTCACCCTCATTTATTTCTTTTTTGGGGGGTGGTTAAAAAATGTTTTTGTAGAGATGGGGTCTCACTATGTTGCCCAGGCTGGTCTTGAACTCCTGGACTCAAGCAATCCTCCTGCCTCCTGAGTAACTGGGATTACAGGCAAAAGCCATCATGCCTGGTCCATTTCTTTCTTTTTTGGGCCAAAAGTATAGTCAGTAATGCAAAAACTGATAAATTGGACATTATCAAAATTCAAAATTCTTGCACTTTAAAAGATACCATTAATAAAATTAAAAGACAAGTAACAGACCGGAGGAAATATTTGCAAAACATATCCAATAAAAGATCTGTATCCATAATATAAACAGAGCACTTACAATTCAATAATAAGACAACCCAATCGAATAATGGGCAAAAGAAAGAACAAATATTTCGTCAAAGAAGATACTCATTTGAGTAAATTAAACATTATAGCAAAACTTACACATGGATGTCCATAATGTTATGTGTCATTATTCATTATAGCCCCAAGCTGGAAATAACCTAAATTTACATCAACTGGTGAATGGATAGACAAAATGTGGTATACCCAGGCAACAGAATATTATGCAGCAATAAAAAGTAACAGACTATGGACACATGCTGTTATAGAGAAGCCTCAAAAACATGATGCTAAGTGAAAAAGCCAGACATAAGAGACTTCCTATTGTATGATTCTACTTATATAAAATGTCCAGGAAATGCAAATTTATAGAGACAAAGTAGATTAGTGGTTGTCTGGGGCTGGGAGTGGAAACAGGGGTTAACTATAAATGGGCATGAGGGAAGATGAAAATTATTGGGGGAATGAAAATGTTCTAAAACTCATTTATCATGAGGTTGTATTACTCAGCAAAATCATTGTAAAGTGGAAGTAGGCAAATTTTAGGATAAGTAAAATAAATAAATAATACATAAATAAAATATGGCCTATAGGATACTCTCCCATAGCACACAGGGAATTTTACATGATTCTGAGTTCTTGTGGGGTGTGCCCACGAGGGAAAGTATTCTAAGGAATTTAGCATATGGCTTTATAAAAATCTATCATCTGAGACAAACTCTATTCCATCATGAACTTCAAGAGATTGGTTGGAACAAGCTGGCAACAAAGGACAGAGTCTATTCTTGGTGTAGATGGAGACAACGCCAGTAGAGACATTTAGGAGAGTGGCCTGTTGACCACGGATTTTTTTTTAAGAGAGAGTGTTTATTCCAATTGGCACAAATATGGTCTGCTAAATTGAGCATTAGAGACCAGAGGAAAGAAAATGTGCTGTATCATATGACAAAAATAAATAAATAAATAAGTGAAAAAGAACATGAAGTATCTTACCAAAAATACTAAGACAATAACCACAATCATGTGTCCTTCATTAACTTTACTCATCTCTTTAAAATTATTTTTAGTTACATGTTCTTAGAATAGCATTTTCCTCCATAGAAGTCTTCTGCTTTGGGGCTGAAATTTTGCTGGAAATCCCAAGTCTCAGGACTCTGGTAGGTTGACTCAACTACCAGAGTTACTTTATGGTGGTGATGTCAGATACACAAGTCTATTTTCTGTCAATAAAGTATGGCAGGTGTCTTTAGACAAACAAGAGAACAATAGAAACCAGCTATTGACAGTACCAAATCATCTGGACAATCTATTAACTTTCTTTTCTTTTCTTTCTTTCTTTTTTTTTTTGGAGTCAGAGCCTCTCTCTGTCACCCTGGGTAACGTGCAGTGGCGTCATCATCATAGCTCACTGCAACCTTAAACTCCTGGCTTCAAGCAATTGGCCTCCCAGAGTGCTAGGATTACAGGTGTGAGCCACTGCGCCTGGCCCAATCTATCCATTTTCAGTATCAGAATGAAAAAGAGAAGAATATTCACCGGAGTGTAACACATAACAGCACAGACCTACTGGTGACTGCTATTGTTCATGAGGTCTCCATTGATGGCTACTTTGAGGAGAACATATTAGAACCTGGGGGAGGAAAGGGGGACAGGGAAAGTTAGTTTTCTCAGCCAATGTAACTAACTTATTTTTGATAGTTCCATTTGTCCTCTATTTGCTTGAGCTCTGTGGGTGATATAGTGAATGTATTTACACATCTTGATGCTCTTACAGTCCATTTTGTAAGATGTGCACCACAATTGCTACCAATAATAAAAGGAATGAAATCATCGTGGAAATAAATTTGAAAGTCATCATGTAAGGCCTTGCACGTGAATACAAGTATGTTTTTATCCTTCCAGGAAGGTTCACGATCACAACCACAACACTTTACCTTGCATAAAAATCATCTAGAAGGGATGAACCCCTCTTTTTGCTTTGACATCTTTCTCTACATTGTGGACATGGTAGCTAAGTCAGCTCTTATAATACTGAGAAACTAATTTTAAAAATATGGAGCATGCCAATTATACCTAAGTATTTTTAGCATCCCTCCTTGTGTCCTTCTGAATTATGAGTGCCATGCTGTGTGGGAGCAAATTTTTGGCGTAATCCAGTAGCTGTCTGGGAAGTGTAAGATGATTTTGGTGTAAAAGATGCCTTGATGGTTTTATTATTCTGAATTTAGGGCCTAATCTTGGAGAAAGACAACAAAAAAAGTGTTGTCAGGGAACGGCCTTAGTCTTGACTGTGTTATCAGAAAGAAAACGATATTTTCAATGACATTCTCACTAAGAATTTTAACTTCTCTGGAAAGAGGAATCCTGTTGTTTTATGTCATATCATGACCCAAGACCATGATGTGAGTGAACACAACGAAAAAAAATTAACATGCTTTTTGAGAAGTGAAATTCACATTCAGATTGGTTAAGGACTTAAATTCTACTGGCAGGGGAAAACACACAGGAAAAAAAAATAACTTTTATTTCTTCACGTTTAGAGTAGACTTTATACTCAAAGATGACTTTTCTTATGAGCAACCAATATCATTTAAAGCTTTATACTTCTTAAAATAAAAGTGATCTGAAGAAGCACTTCCAGAAGGGCAGAGTAAGGACATCTGAAAATTCATTCCTCCATAAAAGCAAGAAAACCACTGACAAAAGTGTCAAAATCAACTTTTCCAGAACTCTTGAAATTAATCAAAGTGTTAAAAAAGTCTAAGGAACATTTGGTAATGATGACAGCAACATGGCATAATTAGGAAGCTCCTCACTCTCCCTCCACCCACAGATATACCAAATAAATATCTATTCATGGATTAATTCCCTCCAACAGAAAACCAGAGACCAGCTGAGAGACTCCCATCCATGGGGCATTTGAGAAAACATCCACATCAAATGGGGAGGAAAAGCTGAGGCACACTTGGGTACAGACCCCACCCCAGGCACTGCACCATAAAACTGGGAAAGGAATCCCGAACCTCCAGCTTCTCCTTGTGGAGAAAGGGGTTGACCTCAAACGTACTACCCTAACTCCAAGGTTCCCCATGGTTTGGCTCTTAATTCACCAACTCTGGGAGCAGAGGAGAGTAGACACACACGAGTCTCTCTAGACCACAGGAAAAAACCAATGGTTTAATACTGGTGTTCAAGCACTTCCAAGGGCTTCATCCCCTGGGAGCAGTGGAGAGATGGGGCTTAAAAAATGCAGCCCCCTGGCTGGGTGAGGTGGCTCACACCTGCAATCCTAGCACTTTCGGAGGCTGAGGCAGGAGCATTGCTTGAGGTCGGGACAGAGTTCAGGACTAGCCTAAGCAAGAGCGAGACCCTATCTCTACAAAAAATAGAAAAATTAGCTGTGTGTCCTGGCATGTGCCTGGGGTCCCAGCTACTCGGGAGGCTGAGGCAGGAGGATTGCTTGAGCCCATGAGTTGGAGGTTGCAGTGAGCTATGATGATGCCACTGCACTCTACCCAGGAAATAGAGAGATACTCTGTCTCAAAAAATAAATAAATAAATAAAATGCAGTCTCCTGTGTCTCCCTGGAAGGGTCACACTCTTCCTGTGGATACTTGGTAGCCTGCCATCTAACTAACTTGCTACAAGGAGATAAAGGGTCAGGCAAATGTTAACCTGTAGCCAGCCTGAGAAGCAGGCTGGCACTTTCTAAGCTTTCTCCCTGAGCTTGCTCCGTCAATAGCCCAAGGTCTATGAATCCCTCCTGGAAGGAGCTGTTCACACATCAAATTCCACAACTTCTACTGAGGGACTGCACCCTAAACCTCCTAGCTCTGGGAGGAGAGGGGGTTAAGTATATGTGAATCTATCTAGACCACAGGAAAAAAATGGCAATTTTATATAGGCATGTAAACACTTCCATGGGCTTCATCTCTCAGGAGTGGTGCAGGGTGCAGAGAAAAGGCTTTAAAAATGCAGCTCCAGCCCAGGCTGGTGGCTCATGTCTGTAATCCCAGCACTTTGGGAGGCCAAGGCAGGAGGATCCCTTGAGACTAGGAGTTCAAGAGTAGCCTGAGCAACATGGAGAGACCTGGTCTCTACAAAAAATAGAAAAATTAGCCAGGCATGGTGGTGTGCACCTGTGGTCCCAGCTACTCAGGAGTCTGAGGCAGGAGGGTCTCTTGAGCCCAGAGATTGCAGTGAGTTATGATGACGCCACTGCACTCTAGCCTGGGCAACAGAGTGAGGCCCTGCCTCAAAAATACATACATACATACATAAAATAAATAAATAATAAAATTGCACCTCCCTGTTTCTCCATGGAAGGGGTTTATGCCATGCATCAAGTGCCCCAACTTTTCAGCTACCTTCCAAAGGACTCCATCCTAAACCTCTTAGCTCTGGGAGCAGAAGGGACTAGGCATATGTGAGTCTCCCAAGATCACAGAACAAAGAGGTGGTTTTAAATGGGTACACAAACACTTCCAGGGCTACACTCCCTTGGAGCAGTGCAGAAAAGGGAGGGAATGTACAGCTCCCATTTTCTTGGCATACTTCCAGTGGTTACTTGATGGCCTCGCTTCTAAAAATCTTGCACCAGAGAGCTAATGGGGCAAACAAACAATAGCCCTCTGGAAGCTGGCTCCAGAGCTTGGCATATCATGAGACTTTCTTCTGGCTCACCCCAGAAATAAATTCAGGCCTATGCATTCTTCCTGAAAGGAGTTTGGCTATGCACTGAGTGCCACAACCTCTATAGCTGCCACCCAAGGCATTGTCTCCTCAATTACCTAACTCTGGAAGTTGAGGGGCTTTGCATTTCTGTGTGGCCCAAGACCAGAGAAAATTAAGAGGTAGATACATAATGCGCTCACTTCCAGCAGCTATCTCCTCCCCAGGATCAGAGGGTATAGCTTGGATGTGAGTACAGGCACTTGCCACAGATCTTCTCCCTAGCTTAGTGCAGAAGGAGTGGGAGATATATGTCCACGCTTAGCTTTACCGTAAAGTTAGAAGGAACTGGAACAGATATCCAACACCTCAACCTTTCCAGCTACATCTAGAAAGCCTGGCTCCTACCTTACTGGTCTCAGGATACTGACATTGTGTGGCACATTCTATGTTCCAGCAGGGGCCACCAGAAACAGAGACAGCAGTCTGGACAAACACAAAGACTTGAGAGGCACCTTAATATCTCTGGTCAGACAGATTGGTGAGATCCTTCTTCTACATGAGGCCAGTCTGACAAGACTGAGAGAGGTAGTTGTCTTATCTAATGTGCAGAAATCAACACAGAGAGTCAGGAAAATAAAGAAACAGGGAAATATGTTCCAAATAAAAGAACAAGATGAATCTCCAGAAACCAACCCAAGTGAGTGAAGACATATGATTTACCTGAAAGAGAATTCACAATAATGGTCACGAAGATGGTCACCTAGGTCAGAAGAGCAATGCAAGAACAAACTGAGAATTACAACAAAGAGATAGGAAGTATTTAAAAAGTACCAAACAGAAATCATAGAGCTGAAGTATACTATAACTGAACTAAAAACTTCAATGGAGAGGTTGAACAGTAGACTAGATCAAGCAGAATAATGAATCACTGCACAATCTGAGGAACAAAAAGAAAAAAGGATGAAAAAGCGTGAGCATACTTTAAGAGACTTATGGGACACTATTAAGCATAACAACATATATAGATACTGGAAGGAGAAAAGAAAGAGAAAGGGACAGGAAATATATTCAAAGAAATAATGGCAGAGAACTTTCCAAGCCTGAGGAAGGATATAGAAACCCAGATCCAGAAAGCCCCAAGGACACCAAATCAGATGAATCCAAAGAACCCCACACTGAGACACATCATAATCAAATTATCAAAAGCTAAAGACAAAGATAGAGTTTTGAAAGCAGCAAGGGAAAAGCAAATTGTTATGTAGAAGGGAACCTATAAGATTATCAGTGGATTTTTTTTAGCAGAAATCATTCAGACCAGAAGGAAGTGAACTGATAAATTCAAAATCCTTAAAGAAAACAAATGTCAACCAAGAATACTATACCTAGCAATCCTGTCTTTCAAACGTGAAGGGTGATAAAGACTTCCTCAGACAAACAAAAGCTGAGGGAGTTTATCACCATTAGACCTGCCTCATGAGAAATGAGAAGTTCTTTAAGAAATGAGAAGTTCTTTAAGCTGAAAGAAGAGGATGCTAATTAGTAACATAAAAACATATGAGAGCATAAAACTCACTGGTAAAAGTAAGTACATTGTCAAATCCAAAACACTCTAATCCTGTAATGGCAGTGGATAAATCAATTATATCTCTAGTATTAAGTTTAAAAGGGAAAACTATTAAAAAAAACTAGAGCTTACAATAATTTAAGGATATAAACTATTCTAAAAATGTAAATTGTGACATCAAAAACGTAAAATGTGGGAAGAGAGGGAGTGGAGTGTAGAGTTCTCTATGCAATCAAAGATAAGCTGTTATCAGCTTGAAGTAGCCAGTTATAAGATGTTTTATGTAATCCTCAGTGTAACCACAAAGCAAAGGCCAATACAATAATAAATACACAAAAGAAAAAGGAAAAGATCCAAGGCATACCACTACAGAAATCTATCAAACTGCAAAGAAAAAAAGCAATAGAGGAAGAAAGGAAAAGAATATCTACAAAATAATCAGAAAACAATTAACAAAATTGCACTAGTATGTCCTTACCTATGAACAATTACTTTGAATGTAAATGAGTTAGATTTTTCAATCAAAAGACATAGAATGGCTAAATGGACTTTAAAAAGTAAGACCTAACTATTCGCTGCCTACAAGAGATTCACTTTACCTTAAAGGACACACATAGACTAAAAGTAAAGGGATGGAAAAAGCTATCCCATACAAATGGAAACAAAAAGAGAGCAAGTAACTATACTTATTTCAGACGAAATAGACTTTAGGTAAAAAAAAAAATGTAAAAAGAGACAAAGAACATCATTATATAGTGATAAAGGGGTCAATTCATCAACAGGATATAACAATTATAAATATATATGCACTCAACATCAGAGCACCTAAATACATAAAGCAAACAATAAGAGATCCCAAAGGAGACATAGACTGCAACACAATAATATTATGGGCTTTCAATACCCTACTTTAAACATTGGAAAAATCATCTAGATAGAAAATCAATAAGAAAACATTAAACTTGAACTATGCTTTAGACCAAACAGACCTAACAGACATATGTGGCACATTCTACTCAACAGCAACAGAACTTTTCTCAAGTGCACGCAAAACATTCTCAGGATAGATCATATATTAGGTCACAAAACAAGTCTTAAAAAGTTAAGAAGATTGAAATCATATCAATTATCATTCCAAACACAATGGTATGAAACTAGAAGTCAATAACAGGAAGAATCATAGAAAATTAACAAATATGTGGAAATTAAACAATATGCTCCTGAACAACTATTGGGTCAAAGAATAATTTAGAGGAGAAATTTAAAAATATCTTGAGACAAATGAAAATGGAAACACACCATACCAAAACTTACAGATGCACTGAAAGTGGTACTAAGAGGGAAGTTTATAGCAATAAATGCCTACATCAAAAAAGAAGAAAGATCTCAAATAAACAATCTAACATTATATCTTAAGGAACTGGAAAAAGAAGAAAATTAAGCCCAAAGTTAGCAGAAGGAAGGAAGTAAAAAGATCAGGGCAAAAATAAATAAAACAGAGACTAGGAAAACAGTAAGAAAACGTCAACAAAACTAAGAGTTGGTTTTTTAAAAAGCTAAATAAAATTGACAGACCCTTAGCTGGACTAATTAAGAAAAAAAGAGAGACGACTCAAAGAAATAAAATCAGAAATGAAAGAGAAACATTACAACAGATACCACAGAAATACAAAGGATCATGAGACTACTATGACCAACTATACACCAAGAAATTGGATAACCTAAAAGAAACATCACATTATACTCCATAAATATATACAATTATAATTTTTAAATTAGAAATAAAAAACTTCAACAAAATCTAAGTAATATTTGTTTGAGAAAAATAGCTGAATCTTGGTAGGAATGGTGAGCTTTGTGGCATTTTTACTTGCTTTTTTTACATCTCCCTCTTTCCAACACCACAGTATCCTTCAAAAATCAACAGTCTCATAGCTACAGTAGCTATGAAAACCAGCAGCCTAGCAGCCACTAGAGTGGGTTTGGAGTGTCCCCCAAAGCCCCATCCCTACAGAATTGTCACTATTTGACCTATCTGGCGACTCCTGTTTATAGGCCCCTTAAAATAGGGACTAGTCTGTATTTGACTTCACTCAGTGCTCACTCACTGAAAAACCCTATTCCTACAGTGTTTGTCTAAACAATCAGCAGAAAGTTGTTTGACATCCCAGCTGCCTGAGGCAGGAACACCATTCTTAACATATTCCTGGGTATCAAGAAATCCACAGGTATTTTTAGAACTGTGCACATGTCCAGGAAATACCTGAGAAGGCTCCAATCTCTCAACTCTGTTGGTCTTGAGGCCTTGCACAAAGAGGAAGTGAAGATGAAGTCAGGGTAAACTGCCAGAGCATTAAAGGCTGCAACCAGCTTACACACATAACTCCTTGGCAAAGAGTGAGAGACTTATTGCTTCAAGGCATATAAGGAAATCTTGTTCCAGTCATTGGCTGGCCACTAAGCTAACCAGGTAGAAATTTCAATGACCACACGTGGCAAAAAAAAAAAAAAAATTGACTTTATAGAATTAATCTATGAAAGTCATTAAACAAACAGCAGCAACAAAAACAAACTCTGATTGGAGGGGTTGCCATATGATATTAAAAAATGTCCTGTTTTCAACAGAAGAATATGAGACATGCAAAGAAGCAAGAAAGGGTGGCCCATATACAGGGGAAAAAATAGTCAATAGAAACTTGACAGTTGGGTGTGCTGGCTCACACCTATAATCCCAGCATTTTGGGAGGCTAAGGCAGGAGGAACACTTGAGGCCAGAAGTTCGAGACCAGCCTGGGGCATATAGCAAGGCCTTGTCTCTACAAAACAATTTTTAAAATTAGCCTGGCATGGCTGCACCTCTGGTCCTTCCTACTCAGGAGGCTGAAGCAAGAGGACTGCTTGAGCCCAGGAGTCCAAGGTTATAGTGAGCTATGATTGTGCCACTATACTCCAGCCTGGATGACAGAGCAAGACCCTGTTGTCTAGAAAAATAAAATAGAAACTGACCCTAAGGAAGCCCAAATGTTGTACCTACTAGGTAAAGACTTTAACTCAGCTATTGTAATAAGAATTAGAGGAAATCATGTCTAAAGAACTAAAGAAAAATATGAAAATAATATGCCATAAAGTACAGCCTATCAACACAGAGAAAAAATTATTTTAAAAAACACCAAATAAAAAGTCTGGAGTTGAACAACACAATAATCAAAACTAAAAATTTACTAAAAGGGCTCAGCAGCAGATTTGAAGTGACAGAAAAAAGAATCTGAAAACTTGAAGATAGAAAATAGAAACTGTCTGGTGGGTGCAGTGGCTCACACCTGTAATCCTAGCACTCTGGGAGGCCGAGGCGGGAGGATTGCTTGAGCTCAGGAGTTCAAGACCAGCCTGAGCAAGAGTGAGACCCCCGTCTCTACTATAAATAGAAAGAAATTAGCCAAACAACTAAAAATATAAAAAATTAGCCGGGCACGGTGGCGAGTGCTTGTAGTCCCAGCTACGTGGGAGGCTAAGGCAGGAGGATTGCTTGAGCCCAGGGGTTTGAGGTTGCTGTGAACTAGGCTGATGCCACGGCACTCTAGCCTGAGCAAGAGAGCAACACTCTGTCTCAAGAAAAAAAAAAGAAAATAGAAACTGTCCATTCTTAAGAATAAAAAAATTAAAGAAAAATGAAGAGAAAGAATGAAGAAAAATGAAGAGAACCCTAAGGGAATACCATCAAGCACATGAAAATACACATAAAGGGAGTGCCAGAAGAAATGTAGAGAGAACAAAGGGCATAAATAATGATGGCAAAAAGCCTCTAAATTTTATTTAAAAAATTAATCTACACATCCAAGAAGCTCAATAAACTCCAGTAAGACAAAAAGAAATTCACACCTAAACACAATAGTCAAACTACTGAAAGATGAAGAGAAAATCTTGAAAAACAGCAATAGAAAAATGACTCATCATTTATAAGGGAATCATAACAAGATCAACAGCTAATGTCTCATCTGAAACTATGTATGCCAGAAAGTAGTGGGATGACATATCCAAAGTGCTGAAACAAAAAGACTGTCAACCAGGAATTCTGTAACCAGAGAAACTATCATTTAAAAATGAAGGAGAAATTAAGGCATTCCCAAATAAACAAAAACTGAGGGAATCTATCACTAGCAGACCTGCCCTACAAGAAATTCTAAAGGTTGCCCTTCAGGCTGAAATGAAAGGACACTAGACAGTAACTTGAATCCACATGAACAAATAAAAGAGCACCAATAAAAGTTAATACATAGATAAATATAAAATACAGTATAAATGCATTTGTTACTTTTGTTACTCTTTTCTTATCCCATCTAGTTGGAAAGGACGATTATATAAGGAATAATTATAAAATTGTGTTGATGGGCTTACATAAAGATGTGATTTATATGACAATAATAGCACAAAAGAGTAGGGGAGAGAGTGAAGCTATACTGGTGTAAATTTTTGAACACTTAAAATAAAATTTGGTTTGTATTAATTTGAACTAGATTTTACAATTAAAATTAAGATTTCAGGCCAGGCGCGGTGGCTCATGCCTGTAATCCGAGCACTCTGGGAGGCCGAGGAAGGTGGATCACTCAAGGTCAGGAGTTCAAGACCAGCCTGAGCAAGAGCGAGACCCCATCTCTACTAAAAATATAAAGAAATTATCTGGACAACTAAAAAAATATATATATAGAAAAAATTAGCCGGGCATGGTGGTGCATGCCTGTAGTCCCTGCTACTCGGGAGGCTGAGGCAGGAGGATCGCTTGAGCCCAGGAGTTTGAGGTTGCTGTGAGCTAGGCTAACGCCACGGCACTCTAGCCAGGGCAACAGAGCCAGACTCTGTCTCAAAAAAAAGAGATTTTAATTGTATTCCCCAGCCTGACCGTTAAGAAAAAAATATTTAAGCATAGTCAAAGAAATAAGAGAATTAAAATGGTACACAAGAAAATATCTTTTAAACATAAAAGAAGGCAGTAATGGAGAAATAGATCAACAAAAAAGACAAAAGACTTATAGAAAACAAATAAAATTAGAGGCCGGGCGCGGTGGCTCACGCCTGTAATCCTAGCACTCTGGGAGGCCGAGGTGGGCGGATCGTTCTGAGCTCAGGAGTTCGAGACCAGCCTGAGCAAGAGCGAGACCCCATCTCTACCAAAAATAGAAAGAAATTAATTGGACAGCTAAAAAAATATATATAGAAAAAAAAAATCAGCCGGGCATGGTGGCGCATGCCTGTAGTCCCAGCTACTCGGGTGGCTGAGACAGTAGGATTGCTCGAGCCCAGGAGTTTGAGGTTGCTGTGAGCTAGGCTGACGCCACGGCACTCGCCCCAGGCAAGAGAGTGAGACTCTGTCTCAAAAAAAAAAAAACAAATAAAATTACACATGTAAATCCTTTATCATTAGTAATTACATTAAATGTAATTGAATTAAGCTTTCATAACAATGCAGAGATTGGTAAATTAAAAAATCCATTGTCTAGCTGGGTGCATGGCTCACCCCTATAATCCTAGGACTTTGAGAGGCCAAGGTGAGAGGATTGCTTGAGGCCAGAAGTTCGAGACCAGCTTAAGCAACATAGCAAGATCTTGTCCCAGCTACTTGAGAGGCTGAGGCAGGAGGATCGCTTGAGCCCAGGAGTTTGAGGTTGCTGTGAACTATGATGATGCTGCAGCACTCTAGCCCAGGCAACAGAGTGAGACTCTGTCTCAAACAAACAAACA
Organism: Indri indri; assembly: GCA_004363605.1. Lineage (NCBI taxonomy): Eukaryota > Metazoa > Chordata > Mammalia > Primates > Indriidae > Indri > Indri indri. The sequence continues at coordinate 272,188 of RJWJ010000123.1, read as the reverse complement.
AACAAACGCCCCAAACCAAAACAAAAATATTATACAATTATATACTAAGCTACACGAGCCACCTTTTACATTCATAGACACACAGTGGTTGGAATTAAAATTTAAAAAAAAGAATCGGAGAGAGAAATATACAATTAAACAAGAACAATTGGAGATTTCAATACCCTACTACCGGTAGTAAATAGAATAACTAGGCAGAAGATCAACAGGGAAGTGGAGGACCTGAAAGGCATGTAAACCAACTCGACCTAGCAGACATCTACAGAGCATTCCACCCAAACAACAGCAGAATATACATTTTCAGGTGCATAGGGAACTGAGAATTTAGGCCATAAAAAGGTACCAGTAAATAAATTTAAAATAATTGAAAAAATACAAAATATCTTCTCTGACCATGATGGAATGAAATTAGAAATCAATAAGAGAAGAAAATTTAGGAAATCCACAAACAGGTAGAAATTAAATAACTCATAAATAATCAAAAGTCAAAGAATAAATCACAAGGGAAATTAGAAAATACTATAAGATGAATGAAATGAAAATACAAAATATGAAAACTTACCAGAGGAAGCCAAAGTATGCTTAGAGAGAAATTTAGATCTGTAACTATGTATATAAAAAAAGAAGAAAGATCTTAAATCAATAACCTAACCTACTACCTTAAAAAAAAAAGAAAAAGAAGAGCAAAATAAACTAGCAGAAGAAAGGAAATAACAAAAGTTACAGCAAAAATAAATGGAATAGAGAATAGAAAAACAATGAAAATAAAAAAAAAATCAAAGTTGTTTTTTTAAAAAGATCAACGAAACTGATAAGCCTTAGGGAGATTGATTAAGAAAAAAGAGAGAAGGTTCAAATTAATAAAATTATTAATAAAAAAGGAGACACCACTATTGACCTTACAGAAATAAAGAGGACTGTAAGGCTGCTGTCCCCGGCCTTTTTGGCACCAGGGACTAGTTTCATGGAAGACAATTTTTCCGTGGACCAGGGAAAGATGCAGCTTTATAATTGAAGATGCTCACTTGCCACTAGAAAGCCCGCCACCAGATGCAGCTTAATCGTCATTTGCCACTCACTGGTAGGGTTTTGATGAGTCTGCAAGCAATTGATAATTGACTTACAGTCTCTGTGCAGTCAAACCTCTCTGCTAATGATAATCTCATTAACCTCAGATCATCAGGCATTAGATTTTCATAAGGAGCGCCCAACCTACATGCCTCGCATGCGCAGTTTAGAGTAGGGTTCGTGCTCCTATGAGAATCTAATGCTGCCACTCATCTGACGGGAGGCAGAGCTCAGGTGGTGACGCGAGCAATGGGGCACAGCTATAAATACAGATGAAGGCTTTCTCCCCACAGGCTCACCTCCTGCTATGCAGCCTCATTCCTAACAGGCCACGGAGGACTGGTACTGGTCCGCAGCCTGGGCGTTAAGGACCGCAGCTGTAAGGGAATACTGTAAACAATTGTATGACAACAAATTAGAAAACACAAATGAAATAAACAAATTCCTGCAAGACACAAACTGCCAACTATAACACAAGAAGTAAAAAATCCAAATAGATGTATAACAATTAAAGAGGTTGAATTAGTGATCTGAAAACTTCCCACAAAGAAATGTTTAGGCCCAGATGGTCTCAGTGGAAATTTTTACCAACTATTTAAAGAATAATTCATACTAATGCTTCACAAAATCTTCCAAAAAATAAGAGGAGGAAACATTTCCCAACTCATTCTATGAGTTGTATTATACAAACCAGTATTACCTCGGATATAAAATCAGACAAAGATATCACAAGAAAACTACGGATCAATATCCCTTATGAATGAAGATGTACACCTTCTCAAACAAATACTAGCAAACTGCATCCGGCAACATATCAAAGTATCCTATGCCATTATCAAGGGTTTTTACCTCAGGAATGAAAGTTGGTTTAACATCCAAAAATCAATTGAGGTACACCATATTATTAGAATAAAGGACAAAATCCACATTATCTCAATTAATGCAGAAAAACATCGTTTGACAAAATACAACATCCTTTCATGATTAAACATGCAAACAAACACTGAACAAACTAGAAATTGAAGGGAACTTCTTTAACTCAAAACCCAATGAAGAGTATCTATGAAAAACCCACATACTACCTTATTCAGTAGTGAAAGGCTTTCATCCTAAGAGCAGAAATAAGACAAGGATATCCATTCTCATGTTTATTCAGCATTGTACTCAAGATGGTAGCTACAGGCCAGCGCGGTGGCTCACGCCTGTAATCCTAACACTCTGGGAGGCCGAGGTGGGAGGATTGCTTGAGGTCAGGAGTTCGAGACCAGCTTGAGCAAGAGCGAGACCCCCGTCTCTACTAAAAATAGAAAGAAATTAGCTGGACAACTAAAAATATACAGAAAAAATTAGCTGGGCATGGTGGCGCATGCCTATAGTCCCAGGTACTCAGGAGGCCGAGGCAGAAGGATTGCTTGAGCCCAGGAGTTTGAGGTTGCTGTGAGCTAGCCTGACGCCATGGCACTCTAGCCCAGGCAACACAGTGAGACTCTGTCTCAGAGAAAAAAAAAAAAAAAAAAAAGTTGTAGCTACAGCTATTCATCAAGAAAAAAAGAAATAAAAGGTATGCAGGGCCGGGCATGGTGGCTCACACCTGTAATCCTAGCACTCTGGGAGGCCAAGGCAGGAGGATCACTTGAGGTCAGGAGTTCAAGACCAGCCTGAGCAAGAGCAAGACCCTGTCTCTAATAAAAATAGAAAGAAATTAGCTGGACAACTAAAAATAGAAAAAATTAACTGGGCATGGTGGCGCATGCCTGTAGTCCCAGCTACTTGGGAGGCTGAGGCAGGAGGATCACTTGAGCCCAGGAGCTTTAGGTTGCTATGAGCTAGGCTGACACTACGGCACCCTAGCCTGGGCAACCGAGTGAGACTGTCTCAAGAAAAAAAAAAAAGGTATGCAGATCGGAAAGCAAGAAGTAAAACTATTTCTATCACAGATAATATAATATTTTATATAGAAAATCCTAAGGACTCCCACAAAAACATTATTATTACTATAAAATGAGCTCAGCAAGTTTCAAAATACCAGATCGATATACAAAAATCAACTGTATTTCTATACCCCAGCAATGAACAAATATGACAATGAATTTAAGAATATGATTCCATTCACAATAGCATCAAAAAGAATAACATGTAGGAATAAATTTAGCAAAAGAAGTAAAAGACTTGTAACTATAAAACAGTGTTGAAAGAAATAAAAAACCTAAATACATGGAAATAAATCCCATATTCATCAGTCAGAAGACTTAATATTATTAAATGGCAATACTCCCCAAATTGATCTACAGATTCAACTCTATTCCTGTCAAAATCTCAGTCAGCTATTTGGCAGAAATTGACAACCTGATCCTAAAATTCATATGAACATGGAAGAGACCCAGAATAGCCAAGACAATCTTGAAAAAGAAAAAAACTTGGAGGACTCACACTTTCTGATTTCAAAACTTACAACAGACAAAGCTACAATAATGAAGACGTGGAGAGTGGGAGTGGGAGTGGCATAAGAACAGATATACATCAATGGAATAGAATGGAGAGTCCAGGTTTTTGACAGGGGTGTCAAAATATTTCAATGGGGAAAAGAATACTCTTCAACAAATTGTGCCAGGACACAACTAGGTATTCACATGCAAAACAATAAAGTTGGGCCCTTATCTTACACCTTTGTGCAGGTGTAATATACCTAAAATAACCTAAATACATAGAAATCTAATACATCTTATAATATACCTGTATAAATACACCTTTTATGCAATATTCAAAAATTAACTCAAAACGGACCCAAGACCTACACATAAGAGCTAAAATAATAAAACTCTTTGAATAAAACATAGGGAAAGAGCTTCATGATATTGGATTAGGCAATGGGTTCTTGAATAGCACAGGCAACAAAAGGAAAAATAGATAATTGAACTATATCAAAAGCAAAAACTTCTGTGTATCTAAGGACAATCACGCCTGGCGTGGTGGCTCAAGCCTATAATCCCAGCACTTTTGGAGGCCAAGGTGGGAGAATGGCTTGATGCTAGGAGTTTGAGACTAGCCTGGGCAACATAGTGAAACCCCATCTCTACAAAAGAATGAAAAAATTAGCCAGGCATGGTGATGCATGCCTATAGTCCCAGCTACTCAGGAGACTGAGGCAGGAGGATCACTTGAGTCCAGGAGTTGGAGGCTGCAGTGACCTATGATGATGTCACTGCCCTAATGCCTGGGCAACAGAGCAAGACCCTATTTCAAATTTTAAAAAATGAAAAAAAAAAAGGACAATCAACACAGTGAAAAGGCAACCTACGGAATTAAGAGAATATTGGTAAATTATATAGCTGATAAAAGGAAGATACACAAACAGCCAACAAGCATAGCAAAAGATGCTCAACATCACTAATCACCAGGGAAACACAAATCAAATCCACAATGAGATACCTCAAAGTGAGATACTCACTTCACACTCAATATGATGACTACTATAAAACAAAAAAACCTGGCCGGGCGCGGTGGCTCACGCCTGTAATCCTAGCACTCTGGGAGGCCGAGGCGGGTGGATTGTTTGAGCTCAGGAGTTCGAAACCAACCTGAGCAAGAGCAAGACCCCATCTCTACTAAAAATAGAAAGAAATTAATCAGACAACTAAAAATATATAGAAAAAATTAGCCGAGCATGGTGGCGCATGCCTGTAGTCCCAGCTACTCGAGAGGCTGAGGCAGAAGGATCGCTTGAGCCCATGAGTTTGAGGTTGCTGTGAGCGAGGCTGATGCCACGGCACTCACTCTAGCCCGGGCAAAAGAGTGAGACACTGTCTCAAAAAAAAAAAAAACAAAACCAGAAAACAAGTGTTGGTGAGGAAGTGGAGAAACTGGAACCCTTGTGCACTGTTGATGGGAATGTAAAATGTTGCAGCCTCTATGGAAACCAGTATGGTAGTTCCTCAAACATTAAATATAGATTATCATATAATCCAGAAATTCCACTTCTGGATATAGACACAAAATAACTGAACACAGAGTCTATTTGTAGAGGTATTTATATACCCATGTTCATAGGAGTATTCTTCATGATAGCCAAGAGGTGGAAGCAACCCAGTGTCCATCAACAGATGAATGAGTTAGGAAAATGTGGTATATCCATACAATGGAGCAGTACTCAGCCTGAAAAAGGAGGGAAATCCTGACACACACTACAGCATGGATGAACCTTGAGGACATCATGCGAAGTGAAATAAGCCGGTCACAAGAGGACATAGACTGCATGATTCCATTTGTACGGAGGTGCCAAGAGTAGTCAAATTCATAGAGACAGAAAATAGAATGGTGGTTGGCAGGGACTGGGGGAAGGGGAAATATAGAGTTGTTTAATGGATATAGAGTCTGTTTTGTAGGATAAAACGGTTCCAGAGACTGGTTGCACAACAGTGTAAATATATTTAACACTACTGAACTATACAGATAGAAATGTTAAGATGGTAACTTTTATGCAATGTGCATTTTTACCATTAAAAAGACCATAAAAAATTGCTTAATTATGTTTTCAGAAATGCTAGATGGTGGCCAGGCGTGGTGGCTCATGCCTGTAATCCTAGCATTCTGGGAGGCTGAGGCGGGAGGATCACCTGAGGTCAGGAGTTTGAGGTTGCTGTGAGCTAGGCTGACACCACGGCACTCTAGCCCGGGCGACAGAGTGAGACTCGGTTTCAAAAAAAAAAAAAAAGCAAAAACAAAAACAAAAGGAATGGTGAAATATTGTCATTTATCAGATCTGAGACGATTTTTATTTTTCTGTTACCCTGAGTAAATCCCTTGACTTCTATGCCTGAATTGCTGCCTGTATCTACCTGGCTGCTCATAAATTAAAGTGATAGGTGTCACTTAAGATGGTACATACTTTGCCCAGATTTAATTCTCAACTATTTTCTAGGGAACAAATTAAAGTTTCCCAAGGTTATGTAAAAGATGGAGCTCTCGCTGGTTCCCCTTGGCCTGACCCTAAGGCCTGGTGGGTTCTTCTCTATCAGGCTGTAACACCATCAAACTGGCCATACCCCCTGAGAACCAAAATTCAGATCCCCTTGGAGACATGCGATTCTCTAGAGTTTGACAACGACGTTGCATGTGTGGACCCTGGATGAGTAAATAAACAAAGGAATGAATGCAAACAGGAATGACTAAATTGACAGACTCTCGGAGCCTTGAAGAGGGTGGGGTCTGGAGAAGAAGGAATTGAGGAAGGAGAAGGGCTAAGTGGGGAAATCTCATTCTGTGCTTACCAGAGCTCGCAGTCCACCCTGTGCTGAGGACAGAGGCCACTGGAGACAGCCGAGGGGCCTGGATCTGTTGTCAGCCTAGAAAGAGACCAACTCGGACACAGCTGTGTATGCTCTCAGCAGCAACGGAGGTTCAGGCAAGATGTCCTAAAGAGGGAAGGGTGACAAGGGCAATGGGGAGACTTGGTGGGTTTGTGCATAGCGGAGGGACACATTTTTCTTTAGGAAGATCACTCTGGCCCCTGTGGGGAAGGCAACTTAAAGGGGATGAAATCGGAGGAGGGAAGACCTGACCCCAAACACAGAGCCATGGGACATGATTTTTTTAAAAGGACCCTTGTCGGAGCTTGGTGATCAACTACATGCAGGGATGGTTGGGGAGAGGGAGGGGTCTCCATGGTTAAGTCTTAGGTACTTCAGAGACACAGCCCAAAGGAACAGATCTGCAATGGGTGGGGGTGGGGTGGGGGGTGAGGGGCAGGAGTGAACAGAAGAGAAGGGGGCTGACATTTTTGCTGGGTGCCTCACATGATGCCAAGTGCTTGTCTGGCTCTAACATGGAGGACATTTATGTTGTCGCTCAGGTCTAAGGGTCTCTGCACTTGATTTTTGAGAGGTGAGATGGGGTCTGGTACGCTAGCCCAGAGATAGCGGAGGAGGCCAGACTCGGGATGGCAAAGAGAGAAAATGGCTTTCAGAGAATAAGGAAGGAAAAAGTCTGAGGAAGCACAGCTGTTTAAAAACCAGTACTTTTTCCATTTCTATGTCATGTAAACAAACACCGTCCTGATCCTCGTGACCCTCTGGAGAACTCCACAGAGCTGGGTCACTGCCTTCCCCAGGGCTAACAGGGTTACTAAGCTGGCATGGGAACCCAGGTGACCCAGAGCCTAAGTACAGAGCACTTGTTGGATGTAGGATGAGGGCACTGTGTGTCCCTGGCCCTTTTCAGGGTTGCAGGGCATGGACCTGAACTATTTAATTACTTGTCATAGATAAAGTCTAAAGAGAAGGTGAGGGTACAGCGTGTCTCCTCCAACTTGGGAAGACTCCTCCAGGGCCCACCCACTAACCCCAGAACCCTTTCTGAGTGCCCCCAGCCTGGGGGTGAGGGAGCCCCCCAACTGGCCAACTCTCTCAACCCTAAACTCAAGGAGTCTCAGGACCCCAGCACTGAAGGAACAGGGTCTGACCTCATCTTTCACTGTAGAGATGAAGAGACTGAGGCAGAGGGTGAAGGGCCTTCCTGTCTGGAGCTCTTTCCCCTCAGGGCTTGGTCTCCCTACCCTGGATTCCTCTGCAGGGACAGAAAGACATGGCCTGGAGATTGATGTCACTTCTGCTGCTTCTGGCCTGGGCAGCCACCATGTGCAGCGCCTGGGACAGGAGCGGCCTGCTCAATGTGTGTATGGACGCCAAGCACCACAAGACAAAGCCAGGTCCTGAGGACAAGCTGCATGACCAGGTATGGCCGGAGTGTGGCTCCAGTTGGGGAGGGGGCTGGTTCTGACAGGGAGGAGGAAGTGAGAGTGGTAGGGGAGGAGTTGAGGGGTCAGACACCTCCACGCCCTGAGTTTTTGCTGTGGGGAAGATGGAGCAAGGACAGTGGTTAAAGTGATTTTAGGGGTGCCCTCCCCAGAGGAGGATACCATGTTGGCAATGATATTGAGTAATCACTGGTTGAGCCCTTACTAGATGTCATGTGTTTTGTGTACATGATTTCATATTCCCAGCGGTGCTTCGATGTAGGTAGATGTCTCCACATTACACAAAGAGGGGAAACTGAGGCTCACAGAAGCACGTGAACCCATACAGGAGTTGGACATGACCAGTCTTTGTGGTTGTGTAGGGGTAGCACCGGGGTGGGCTCCTCCTTTGGAGGTGAGAGACTATGAGCAGATGGCTCTTCCTACCCTCGCTACATGCCGGTTCCGTGGAGTGCCACAGGTAGAAGAGGACGGCCCCTCTGACTGTGACACAGGGGCTCGGCATTCACACAGTCTACAAAAACTTATGCCAGTGGATTGCAGTCCTGTTAGACTTAATGTCTCCTTTTCATGACAAATATTTTTCAGACTCTCTTTTCTATCCTGAAATGAAATTTAAAGCTAATAGAACCTATTCGTATATATAATTTTTAAAATATCAACATAATGCTCTGTCTGTAATATGAAGAAGCAGCAAACAGAAAGTACCTTCTAATAAAATAATATATATTTCAATATGGTTATCTTCTGGTATGACTACATTAGAAGACATTAGGAAAAAGTACATGTTTGCTTTTTTAAAAATTTTTTATTTTTTTAGAGACAGGGTCTTGCTCTGTTGCCTGGGCTAGAGCGCAGTGGTGTGATCATAGCTCACTGCAGCCTCAAACTCCTGGGCTCAAGTGATCCTCCTTCCTCATTATCCCGAGTAGCTGGGACTAAAGGAGCACGCCACGCCTCCTGGTTAATTTTTTTTTAATCTTGTAGAGACAGGGGTCTTGCTATGCTGCCCAGGCTGGTCTCAAACTCCTGGCCTCAAGCAATCCTCTTGCCTTGGCCTCCCGAAGTGCTGGGATTACAGGTGTGCATCACCGCACCCAGCCTACACATGCTTTTGTTCACAGCATCATTATTGACGGGGTAGCACCTAATGAAGATTGATACAGGTGTGTTCTATCAGCACTTTAAATGCTATAAGATACTCTAAGCAATGTTGCCATTAATGACATAATTTCCTAAAATAGTGAATAGCTCCAGCAGAACAAAACACATAACAGCCTTCTATCTCATGGTATTTGCAGTCCTGGAAAACCCAATCTATATTAAGACTTATGAAAACATGATGTGTCTATATGTAAGATGGAGATAGGTTTAGATTTCAGAAATCATAAATAGGTCTTCCATTCACTTTTTCAGTAAATACTTTCCTGGGCCTACTATGTGTCTGGCACTGGTCTAGCCATTAGGGACACAGATCTTAATACTTGTCAAGAAGAATAAATCTATTCAAATTATATTACTGCATGGCTAACTTCTCTTTTGCCCAAAATGTCACCTTGCAATGAGGCTTTTCCCAACCTATTTAAAACTTCAACAATCATCCCATACTCCACATTCCCCTTCCTTGCTATAATTTTCCCCATATCATATCCTGACATGCCGTATTTTTTCTCTTTTAGTTTTCTTACTGTCTCCTCTGGCTAGGATGTAAGTTTCATGAACACATATTTCTGGTATTTTGTTTTCTGCTGTATTCCCGGTATCTACAATAGTGACTAGCATAGAGTCGGTGCTCAATAATTATGTTTTTAAATGAATATGTAAAAGGACTTTTTTTGGCAAGCATGAAAATGAAGTTTATTGGAGAAGAAGATAGGATTATAGGGCAAGAGCAAGATACAGGTTTACAGAGCATGATACATATGCCACAGATGACAACCCATTGTCACAGCAAAGGGAGACCAAAAGGAAGGGCGCAAAAAGGCTATAAAAGGACTTTTAATAAAGTGTTAAGTGCTGCATAAATGATAACTACACCCCCCCCCGCCAGCTCCCACAACCCACTGACCACACTGTTGTAATGGTGTCTCCCCCTGCCGCACCCGCACCCTGAGATGGGGGTTCCTGAAGGCCAAGGGCAGAGGGGCCATCACAGTGAGTGTACCCAGGACAACCCGCCTGGGGCAGGGGATCAAGAACCACATGGGGGAAAAAGCTGCAGGTGGCAGAAGGTGGTAGTGGGGGAGGGATTTAGTCCTGTGTCTTCCCCACCCAGTGCAGTCCCTGGAGGAAGAATGCCTGCTGCTCCGTGAACACCAGCCAGGAGCTGCATAAGGACACCTCCCGCCTGTATAACTTTAACTGGGACCACTGCAGGAAGATGGAGCCAGCCTGCAAGCGCCACTTCATCCAGGACACCTGTCTCTATGAGTGTTCACCCAACCTGGGGCCCTGGATCCGGCAGGTAGGGTGTCTCCCTCACTCCACCCCAGGAGGCTGCCCTCCAGCTCAGTCCCCTTCAAGTCTATGACTGCCAACATCCCTGGCTGAGAAGAGCCCTGCCTCCCCACCTCCCACCCAGGTGGATCAGAGCTGGAGAAAAGAACGTTTTCTGGATGTGCCCTTATGCAAAGAGGACTGTCAGCACTGGTGGGAAGACTGCCGCACCTCCTACACCTGCAAGAGCAACTGGCATCAGGGCTGGGACTGGACCTCAGGTGAGGGCCTGGAAGTTGGGAGATGGAGTTGGGATTTGGAAAAAGGGGTGTCTGAAGATTTGAGGTTGGTTGAGGATTTTGGGAGGTAGACAGAAACTGAGCTTTGGGCCCAGTCTGTATCCACCATCTCTCTCTCTGCAGGAGTTAACAAGTGCCCAGCCGGGGCCACCTGCCGCACATTTGAGTCCTACTTCCCCACGCCAGCTGCCCTTTGTGAGGGCCTCTGGAGTCACTCCTACAAGGTTAGCAACTACAGCCGAGGGAGTGGCCGCTGCATCCAGATGTGGTTTGACCCAGCCCAGGGCAACCCCAACGAGGAGGTGGCTAAGTTCTATGCTGAGGCCATGAATGCAGGGGCCATGCCCCATTGGACTGGGGCTCTCCTGCTCAGCCTGGCCCTGATGCTGCAACTCTCTGGCTGAGTCCAGTCCTCCCAAGACCTCCTCTCTGCCTGCCCCCAGCTTGGATGACCAGGCTGGGCTCAACTTGTCTCCCGCAGATGACAGAGCCCTAAGCATGCCTCCATCCATTACCCACCCTTCTGTTACCCAGTTCCTGCTCCATAGCTTGCGGCTCCTCCAAGAGTCAGTTCTAATATACAGACTGACATGTCCATGTTTGATGAATTATTTTGGTTTGAGTTTGTACGACAGGAGACAGATTCCATAGCTTCTAGATTCCTTATGATTACAGCAACAAGACCTGTGTTTGAATCTCAGCTCTGCTACTTACTATGTGAAAGTGACATAGTTGTTACTCTGCTCTAAACCTTAGTTTCTTCTTCAATAAAATGAGGATAATAATCCTTCCCTCAGGGTTGTGAAATGTAAAGGAGCTGTTGCCTAGAAAGCAAGTGAGCCCAGTGCCTGCACATTAATAGTCCTCAGGGATCCTGTTGCTCCTGCAGCCTCAAATGAGAGCCAGGTGCAGAACTACTATTTATATTGGTCTTCAAGCATCCCTCTTTCCCCCATGCCTTCGTCTGCCTGGCTCTGTGTTCAGCTCTGCAACAGGAAAGCTGGGAATGGGAGTCCAGGAAAGGATCTGAACTCCCAGGGGGATGAAAAAAATTCACACTGGCTAACATGATGCGAATTGAAGCGGCAGAGTTGGGGCTTGGGACCCTCAGAGGAGGAAGAGAGCCAATTGGAGAGGGCAGTCTGGGGTATTCCTGGAGAACTTGTCCAGTGCTCTTGTGTCCTGGAGGTGTGGCAGAAGCCTCTGGCACCTTTGTCCTCTCCTGGGGTTGGTAGATATGCCTATCTTGGAGGGTTGCTCTGTCTTTGCACAGAGCTCAGGAGCTGGGCCCGAGTTGGTCTCCAGGTCTCCCGCCATGTCTCCACACTGCTACTAGAGTGGTCCCCAGAGAGGCACAGGTACGTACCTGTCTAAGAACACCCCGGCATGTGGGTGACCCAGCTAGGACTGGAACTCAGATGTGCAGCCTCCTAGTCCAGGTCTCTCCTCCGACACTAGGGATTGCCCTTACACCGTGCTCACCTTCCCTCATACACAAGGTGACTGACGGGGAAGTTGGACACAGATTGGAGGATGAGTTACTGGGTTCCCGGCAGGATCTGGAGGCACTGTTTAGTGGTTGGGTGGATCTCCTAGTTATTCTATTTATCTAGCGTGGAAGGCCTCACAGAGCCCCTCCAAGTCCCAGGCTTTGTTCCAGCTGGGTTAAGCCAATGCACACGTGAAATAGAGGAAGGAGCTCCTCGGGACTGCCAGGGGCTCCACCAACAGGTTCAATTTAGCAAAGTGAAAGTTCTCCCCCAGGTTAAAGGGATCCTCCTACAGCGGCCCAGGAGTTGGCGGCAGCGGGCGCGGGGCTGGAGGCCTGCGCCTTTAAGGAGCCAGGGGGCGGAGGGGCGGGGCAGGAAGAGGACTCCCAGGAGACGCCGCCACCGGCTAGGTCTTTTTTGGGAGGGGGTGGGCCAGACCCTTCCGTGGGCTCCTCCCCCTTCGCGGTGGCCGCGTCCCCTTCCGCCCACCGCGGGAGGGGAGGAGGGCGAGGGGCGTCGGGGTGCGCCCCGCTGCGGGAGCGCCCCGCTCTTCGTCCGGCCCACGGAGGCGCAAGTTTGTTGACTTGGAGGGAGTAGCTGGGGCGGGGGCGGGTGCTAATAATACCCGTTCGTTCCGCAGCCGCGCTTTACAGTTTACACAGCTGTCACTTTCCTTACTCCTTAATTAATAATAAAAATAGCCGCCGTTCGGGAGCGCCGGCTGGATGCCAGGCCCTGTGCCGGGCGCTTTACAAGCACAGCCGCACGGAGCCTGCCTTCGTAACATTATCCCCATTTTACAGAGCGGGAAGCCGAGTCTCAGTGAGGGCTGTGACTTGCCCGAGGTCGCTCGGCGGGTCAGCGGCTCCGGGACCGCGACGCGAGGCAGGCCAAGGCGGGGCGCGGGTGCTACCCCCGGATCCCCAGGGAGCCGCGGGGGCGGGGCGGCGGGCGGGGCGGAAGGCGGGGGTTGCGGCGGCGGCGGCGGCGGATGGCCATCTTAAGTGGCCGCCGAGAGTCCAGGGCCGCTTCCCCGGGGAAGGGGGCGCCGGAGCAGCCCCGGAGGTGGGGGTCTCCATGGGGCGGCCAGGGCTCTGAAGAGAGGTCGGGAACCGGGGGATTTGAGGGAACTTTCTTCTGGATGGGCAAGGGGGAGCCTTCTCGTCTCGGACTGCTGAACCCCTCCAGGCCCCGGCCTGCGAGTGTAGGGGGTGGTGCCAGGGAACTTGGCCGAGAGGGGGAAGGGCTCTGCCGGGCTGGGAGGGACTGCCGGGGACTACGTGAGGGGCTTCAGGACATTGGACCTCGTCTGCGGTGTGTGGGAGGTCGGAACTCCATGGAGGGGATTCCCCCTTGGGATTTGTCAGGGAACAGACCCAGTGGAGCTGGGGGTTCAGATCTAAGAGGGGGCGGATTTCACCTTAGTTGGGGGTCCTGCCCGCTTGGATGGAGGGGAGAGAAGGAGGAGAGGTCCATTCTGGATCCTTCCCGGGTTTGGGGAAGCCCGATCCAGAGAGGCGTACGGGGGCCGAGTGGAAAGTGTGGAATAAGACCTTTATGGGGGTTAGGGGTCATATCATTGAGAGTATTGAAGAGGGGTGGATTCTGCAGGGGGTGCCGGGACCCCGAAGTGTTGGGACGCAGAATGGGGAGACTTGGACTTTAAAGGGGGCTTGGAGATTGGACCTCTTCGGGTTGGTGGTGGGGGGGCAGGATCATTGTGGGGTTTGAAGGTGTCTGCCCCTGCGGGAATGTGGGGCATCATCCCCGCGGGAAGAGGTTGGGGGCAGGGGCTGTCTGGGCCATGGGCCGAGCGGAGGGGGAGGGGGCCAGCCGCCTGGCGCGGCGCTGCGCCCTCGCCCCTCCCCCGCCACCTCTGAACAAACTTTTCTTTCTCTTCAAGTTGAGGCCGGCGCTGCAGGCGGCGGCGGCGGCGGCTGCGCGGCGAACCAGGCGGCCTGCACGGCGGAGCGCGGAGCCCCGATCCCCGGCTCTGTCCAGCCCTCGGATCCTCAGGCCCGGAACCCGGGCCCGGCCCCAGCTTCAGCCCCGAGTGTCCCGGGGCCGATGGCGTGGGGCGGCGGGTGCGGGCGGCGCTGAGCCCTGCGCGGGCCATGGCCTCGGCGTGCGGGGTGCCGGGCCCAGGGGGCACGGGGCTCGGGGGTGCGCTGGGTAGCCCGGTCCCCGCCTGGTACCACCGTGACCTGAGCCGTGCTGCCGCGGAGGAGCTGCTGGCTCGGGCTGGCCGCGATGGCAGCTTCCTGGTCCGAGACAGTGAGAGCGTGGCGGGGGCCTTTGCACTCTGCGTCCTGTGAGTGGAGCAGGCGGGCGAGCGGGCATGGGGGAGCGGGGACACGGCCCGGAGTTCAGTGGGTGGGGAGGGCCCGGGTTGGGGTGACTGCCGGTGAGACGCCAGCCCTGCCTCCACCAGAGTAGGGGCCTTGGCTTTATCCTGGGGCTGAGGAAGGATGCAGGGGAGCACTTCCTTCCTGCTGCGTGTCTGGGGGCACTTTCAGGGGCCTTGAGGACAGAGGATCTGGGGTTCTGCAGCCAGGCTGGCAGTGATGGGGGAAAATGCAGGCAGATCCCCTCAGGCATGCTCCAGGTAGAAGGGATGCAAGGGTGAGGATGTGCATTCCACCGTGTGTGCAGTTCTGTTTGTGTAGGGATTGAGTGAGTGGTGGGCAGGGGCCGGAGTTGGGCCAGAGGGACTGATGGGGTGTATGAGGAGGGCTCCTTTCTGTGCTCTTGGGTTCTGCCTGGCTGTGTATGGCTAGCGGCGATGTGGGTGATTGGTGAGAGGAAGGCTTGGGGAGGCAGGGGTGAGGCCATACTGGACCATACATATCATTATGTCGTGAATCAATAAGTGAGTGAGAGTGGCTTGGCTCTGGGCTTGAGCCCCGGTTATCTGGCTGCTTTAGCCCTGAGCTATGAGTGCTGAGAGTGGAACTAGACTTGGCACTTCCCTGAGTAGGCTGGGTCCTGTGGCTGTAAGTGTCACCTATGTGTGTGGTAGTGGTGTTGGGGCAAGTTAGCACTCTCAGTTTTGCAGTCTTCACCCTGACCTGCCCCCTGCCTTGCAGTCTGACTCTGAATGGGCTTCTGTGGGCCTCTGGAGTGGGTAGTAGTGGGTGGGAGTCTGTGAGGGGCTGCTGTGTTTAGATGTAGTTATGTTCTTCCCTACTCCTGAGAGCCCCCTCCCAAACCCCTGGCCCTCTGTCCCCTCCTCACCCCTTTGTCCTCCTGACATCTTTGGGGAATGCATTGGCCTAGACCAAGTGAGACATTTTTATTGTCATAACTAGGATGGTGCTGTTGGCATCTAGTAGGTAGAAGCCAGGGGTGCTACTAAACATTCTCCAGTGCACAAAACAGTCCCCAGAACAAAGAAGTATGCAGTCCAAAATGTCAGTAGTACAGACGTTGAGAAACTCTGGCCTAGGCAGGTGACCTGCTGAGGAAGGGGCCCTGTAAGTCTCAGCTGATGCTTCAAGTCTGAGGCCCAGTAGGGGGAGACTGATTCGGGACAGCACAGGCACATGAATATCCTGGGAGCCCTGCCTCCCAGCCCCCTAATTAGGGAGGGGAAGGAGGCAGGTGCTAGGTCAGCTGCTGAGTGGGAGGGGGACAGCTGGGGCCTGTGTCTGGGTGAGGAGTATTATTGTCCCAGGAGGGGGAGAATCCTGGCCCCATCGCCAGGGGAGGGTATGAATGGGGTGAGGGGGTCTGTCTATATATGGGGCTTCAGCTTTGCATCTCAGGAGTCTAGGGGTAAGGAGCAGAAATAGGCCATTTCCTAAATTTCCTGAGCAAACACAAACTTGCTTACCTGTGAGCACACTGGCATGCACATGGATAGCATTCAAGACACACCCCTGCCCTGACAGGCACTGGCAATCTGACCAGTAGGCGGGCATATGGGGCCTCACCTCTGCCATGGTTTAAACTCTCAGCTCTGCTTTTTACTTGCCCCGTGACCTTAAGCAAATCACCTTTCCTCTTCGAGCCTCAGTTTCTTCAGCTGGGGAATGGGGATAATAAAAATATCTGCTTCAAAATGTGAGAATTAAATGAGATGTATAGATGCTGATTACCCAGCTTGTCACAGAGACAGAATTCAGTTAATGATATGCTATTGTTATATACACAGACCCATAGTCCACAAACTAACATGCCAGTCACACAGATACCTACCCGCGTAAGCAGCAGGAGAGCCCCTGAAGGGGGCTTACTTAAGGGGAGGGGATGGCCCTGTGGCCAAGGTGTGGGGTCTCCTCAAATAGGCATTTGGTCCTCTTTGGTAGCAACACCCGCTTCCTGCCCAACACACTCAGGCCTGGGTGACTCCTTGGGGAGGCACACCTTCCATCCCCCACCAAGCGTGCGCCTGGCTCAGCTGTCACCTGCTCAGCTGTTGCTGCTGTCTGTCAGCACCCTTGCCTTGGGGCTTCTAGAGGCCCAGGTCTCCCATGGGGGCCCCTTTGGGTCATCCCAATTTCCTGGTGTCTGGGGAAGGGGGGGAAAGCCTAGGGTGATACACCCACACTCCCTAACAAAACTGTCCCGTACACACCCAACTCCAGCAGAGCCAGATGCTAATGTAAACACAGGAGGTGCACACGCACGTTAGTGCATCACCCGTGTGTGCAAACAGAGGCTAACCAGGCTTCTGAGGACTCCTACTCTGGCGGGGGGCCCAGACTGGTACCAAAGCCCAGAGGGGCTGTTTAGACAGCTGTGGAGGCCACAAAAGAGCTGCCTGTTGCTTCTCGGGCACTGTGGTGGGTGTGGAGTCTATGTAGGTCTTGGGGGGCGGGTGTTCTGGTCATTCCTGCTCTTGCTGGCAACACTAGGAGGGTGGAAGTGGACTGGCCCCATCATTAACCCTGTGTAGCCTGGGAAAGTGGTTTTAGGAAACCAAGCTGAGGATGCTGGGGGATTGAACCTGGTGGCAGGAGGAGAGGGTGCTTTGGGGCTTAGACCCCAGCCTGGGGGTGACAGATTCCGACCCTTCCTTGCCGTCAGGTATCAGAAGCATGTGCACACATACCGAATTCTGCCTGATGGAGAAGACTTCTTGGCTGTGCAGGTAGGCGGGTGGGCCCCTGACCCTGACCTTGACCCAGTGTAGGGCACCCCTGCTGGCTGACCCTTCCTCCCACACTTGCTGCCCACAGACCTCGCAGGGTGTGCCAGTGCGCCGCTTCCAGACCCTGGGCGAGCTCATCGGCTTATACACCCAGCCCAACCAGGGCCTTGTGTGTGCCCTGCTGCTGCCTGTAGAGGGGGAGCGAGAGCCAGACCCGCCGGACGACCGCGATGCCTCAGGTACTGCTCGGGGTGCGCAGTGTGCAGGATCCCTTCCTTGCTGCCGCCCTGACTCTACATGCCTCTTCCTGTCCCCCACTTCCCAACCCCTTTACCCCTTTCCGTGGAAGTCACCGACAGCCATGGCATGCCCCATGCTCCCCTGAGGGCAGGAGACCAAAACTGACTGCTGTCCACAGATGGGGAGGATGAGAAGCCCCCGCTACCTCCGCGCTCTGGCTCCACCAGCATTTCTGCCCCAGTGGGGCCCAGCAGCCCCCCACCAGCCTCCGAGACTCCTATAACTCCAGCTGCTGAGAGGTGAGACCCCACCCCCTCCACTGAGCAGGAAGTCCCTTTCTACTTGAAGAACTGTTTCCCTACCAAAGATGGGGAGACCTTCTAAGCCCCAACCAGGGACCCTCATCCCATCTCAGCCCAGAGGCAGATACCCTGATCCATCCCGTTCTGATTGCCACTAGTATTGTTCCCTCTAGGGGTGGGGTGAGGGTCCAGGGACAGGTCAGCAGGACATCCACTGACCTCTTAACCCCTCCCCAAAGTGCTCCCAATGGGCTGAGCACCGTCTCACACGAGTACCTGAAGGGTAGCTACGGGCTGGACCTGGAGGCTGTGCGGGGCGGAGCCAGCAACCTGCCTCACCTCACCCGCACCCTCGCCACCTCCTGTCGCAGGCTGCACAGGTATCTGGGACGTCCACCCCCAGGCACTATACCCTTACCTCTGACCTGCCCTTATCCACTCCCCTGCTGCACACCTGCCCTGACCTCTGACCCTGAACGGTAAACTCGCCATTGCCTCCCGACTTTTCCTCACCTATCCCCTTGTATCCGCGTGGTGAAGACAGAGGCTACACATTCAGCACCCCCTTCCCTACACTTAGGTCAGGGTGGGGAGCTCTTCTGACCCGATGTCTCCCCTAGTGAGGTGGATAAAGTCCTGTCAGGCCTGGAGATCCTGTCTAAGGTGTTTGACCAGCAGAGCTCGCCCATGGTGACCCGCCTTTTGCAGCAGCAGGTGGGACTGTAGGGAGACCTCTGGGAGGTGGGTTCGTTTTCTGGGGCTGGGTGGGGGACTCCTGCTTAGGGGACTCACGTGCAGGCCTCATTCTTTCTCCCCCTAGAACCTGCCACAGACTGGGGAGCAGGAACTAGAGAGCCTGGTGCTGAAGCTGTCAGTGCTAAAGGACTTCTTGTCTGGCATCCAGAAGAAGGTGGCCTGACTCCTGACCTCTGATCCCCTCCACTTGCTGACCACTGTCACTGGCCTAGCACTGATCTCAACCCTGAAGCTACAGCTTAACATTGACCCCAACGTCAGCCATGCCCCCCACCGCCCCAGCCCTCAGTGTGTCCCCTGACTGCACCCTGCCCTTGCCCCCTCCAGGCCCTGAAGGCCCTGCAGGACATGAGCTCCACAGCACCTCCGGCTCCGCTGCAGCCGTCCACACGAAAGGCCAAGACCATCCCTGTGCAGGCCTTCGAGGTACGTGGCAGCTGGGGCCTCAAGGGGCACGGGGACATTGGAGGTGAAGCACGTGCTGCCTGCCCCAAGGTCTTGTCAGCAGCCTTCCCACCTCCTGGCCTGCAGGTGAAGCTGGATGTGACCCTGGGTGACCTCACCAAGATCGGCAAGTCACAGAAGTTCACGCTGAGCGTGGATGTGGAGGGTGGGCGGCTGGTGCTGCTTCGGAGACAGCGGGACTCTCAGGAGGACTGGACAACCTTCACGCACGACCGCAGTGAGCCGGGGCTAGACCTGGGAGGGGTGGGCAGGGCGGAGCCCCCAGCTGAGGGGCGCAGGCCTGTGTGACCCATCCTCCATGCCCTAGTCCGCCAGCTCATCAAGTCCCAGCGTGTCCAGAACAAGCTGGGAGTAGTGTTTGAGAAGGAGAAGGACCGGACCCAGCGCAAGGACTTCATCTTTGTCAGCGCGCGGGTGAGTGGCAGGCTGGGCCAGGCCACCGGAGGGTGCAGAGGTCCCTAGATGGGTGTGTCCCATTGCTCACGAAGAGGGGGAACATGTGATGTAGGCATGTCATCCCTCCTGGCGGGGTGGGTCTGGCAGGGTAGAGAATGTGTTGAGAATGGGTAGCCTGAGGATGGATTCAAATATTCACTTGATGAACATTTACCAGCACCTGTTACACACTTGAGCAATGGGTAGACGGTAATGAGCCCATCAGGCACGACCTTCCCCTCGTGCTACTTGCCATCAAAGCCGGGTATCTCTGGTGGCCGGGGGTCGGGGGTGGGGTCCTGGCTGCCTACCTGCCCCTGACTGGCTGCTGTCCCCAGAAGCGGGAGGCCTTCTGCCAGCTGCTGCAGCTCATGAAGAACAAGCACTCTAAGCAGGACGAGCCCGACATGATCTCTGTCTTCATAGGCACCTGGAACATGGGTCAGGCCCGGGCTGGGGCTGGGTGGGAGAGAGGGATGGCCCCAGGGCCTAGGCCTGACACCCGCCTTCCCCTTCACCTCCAGGAAGTGTGCCACCTCCAAAAAACGTGACATCCTGGTTCACATCAAAGGGTCTGGGGAAGACTTTGGACGAGGTCACCGTGACCATACCCCATGACATCTATGTCTTCGGGACCCAAGAGAACTCAGTGGGCGACCGTGAGTGGCTGGACCTGCTGCGCGGGGGCCTCAAGGAGCTCACGGATCTGGATTACCGTCCGGTGAGAGGGGTCATCTTGTCCAGGCCCCTGTCCTCACACATTACCCTCAAACTATCCTGTTTGACTTCATGGGCGACCCTGGCCTGACTGGCTTTCCCTCTGGTCCCTGGGCATATCCTCTGAGAGATCTACCCTGAGTCCTTCATGCCTCAGAAACAGGGACTGTTTCTCTCTGGTTCCTCAGGAAGAGGGGTAGCAAACCTTAGCCTGTGGTGGCCAGAACAGTCTTATACCGTAGGCCGGGGGTACTGCAGACAGTGGGTGCCCCAGGGCAGGGGTGACCCTGCACCTTCTACCCAGATTGCCATGCAGTCACTGTGGAACATCAAGGTGGCCGTGCTGGTCAAGCCAGAGCATGAGAACCGCATCAGCCATGTCAGTACGTCCAGTGTGAAGACTGGCATTGCCAACACCCTGGGTAAGCAGGGCGGGCTGTGGAGGGTGGTGGGATCCCTCTGTCCGTGTCTCCTGCTTCCTCTCCAGCCCTGGAGCTTCCCCTTTTAGGTGGTCTCAGCTCCCCCATATATAAGGCACTCTGAACTTTGAAAAGCATATTCAGGGGCCAGGCTCAGTGGCTCACGCCTGTAATCCTAGCACTCTGGGAGGCCGAGGTGGGAGGATTGCTTGAGGTCAGGAGTTCGAGATTAGCCTGAGCAAGGGCGACACCCCATCTCTACTAAAATTAGAAAAAATTTGGTGTGGTGGCAAGTGCCTGTAGTCCCAGCTACTTGGGAGGCTGAGGCAGGAAGATCGCTTGAGCCAGGAGTTTGAGATTGCTGTTAGCTAGGCTGACACCATGACACTCTAGCCTGGGCAACAGACTGGGACTTTGTTTCAAAAAAGGAAAAGCATATTCATACTCTAAATCTCTTCTAGCCCCACCAGGAAGGCAAGGCTAGGACACTTACCCCTTTGCATAGACAATAAAACTCAAACCCAGAGTGGCTGAGTAACCTGTCCAAGGCCACACAGCGAGTAAGAGGTAGAGTCAGGCCCAGCGCCCAGGCCACCTGGCTTGCTCCCCCAGACAGATCAGGATCTGCAGGGCCTTTCAGTTTCTCCCTTGGGATCTCCTGTGATCTCCAGCGGCTCTGCTCACACACACCAGCAAACTCAGGCCATCGAGGTGGACCATGTGTGCCCCATGGGGTCCCCCGGGAAGGTGTGGGTGTGTGTTCAGGGGCCTGCCTGCCTCATAGTGTCTGGGGGGCGGGTAGGGAGGATCCTCTCACTGCTGGTTTGAGGGGCAGGGGGGAAGAGTTGGGAGTCCTCCGAGGGTGACCCAGGCCTTCCTCTCTTGCTTGCCCTGACAGGGAACAAGGGAGCTGTGGGAGTCTCCTTCATGTTCAATGGCACCTCATTTGGTTTTGTGAATTGTCATCTCACCTCGGGAAATGAGAAGACCACTCGGTGAGGGGGTCCCTTTACACCCATCCCCTATTCACCTGAGACCTGTTCCTTCTCCCACGTCCCAGTGCATGGCCCTCCTACATCCCTGTCCCCAGAGAGCCCCTTCCCCTCCCTTACCCCAACTCCAGACCCTCTGTCCGTGTCTGACCCTGATCCTGACCCCAGAGACTTCTTACATTTCTGCCTATCCCTGACTCCTGACCCCGGGGCCCTATCCCCACCCCTCACCGTAGGCGGAACCAGAACTACCTGGACATTCTGCGGCTGCTCTCGCTGGGCGACCGGCAGCTCAGTGCCTTCGACATCTCTCTGCGTTTCACTCACCTCTTCTGGTTTGGGGACCTCAACTACCGCCTGGACATGGATATTCAGGTGTGAGCAGGGCCCTGCTGGTGGAAGGGAGGCTGGGGGCTAGAAGGGCTGTCACCCTGGCTCTGGCACAGGAGGAACATCTCCAGCCTGTGTGTCCCCCACCTCAGGAGATCCTGAACTACATCAGCAGGAAGGAGTTCGAGCCCCTGCTCAGGGTGGACCAGCTCAACTTAGAGCGGGAGAAGCACAAGGTCTTCCTTCGATTCAGTGAGTGTGGGCCTCCAGGTGGTCTCTGAGGGCTGGGGGCTTGCGGTGTCTCTGGGTTTCAGGGCCCTGAACCCCACCTGTCCCCTACTTTCCTTAGGTGAGGAGGAGATCTCCTTCCCACCCACCTACCGCTATGAGCGGGGTTCCCGGGACACATATGCCTGGCACAAGCAGAAGCCAACTGGGGTGAGCCAAGAACGACATAGGCCTTGGGGGCCCCCAGGCCTGCAGGGAATCAGGAGTGGTGGGAGGTCAAGGCTCTGGGCCTCTGTAGTCGCCTCTCCAGCCTCCATGGACCCTCAGAGGCCTTCGGGCGATCCTGGTGTTGTGAGGATCCCAGGAGGGAGGTGGGTGCTGGGGCCCAGCGTAACGGAAGTGTGGGGATACCCCAGTTCTGGGGTGGGGCCCGTGCCGAGCAGTCCCCAGCTGTCTGCTCTGACCATGCTGCCAACCCCTGCCCCAGGTCCGGACCAATGTGCCGTCATGGTGTGACCGGATTCTGTGGAAATCCTACCCTGAAACTCACATCATCTGCAATTCCTATGGTGAGAGCCTCCTGGGCAGGGTGATGGAAGATCCCGGGTGGTCACCGTCCAGACTCTGCCCGAACTTTGGGAGGTGGGAGCAGAGAGTAGGGACGTTCCTTCTGAGCCCCCATTCCTATCCCCCCTGCCCAGGTTGCACCGATGACATCGTCACCAGCGACCACTCCCCTGTATTTGGGACATTTGAGGTTGGAGTTACCTCTCAGTTCATCTCCAAGAAAGGTGACAGTCCTGGATGTTCTTGTGGATATAGCATACGTCTGGGTGGGCCCAGGTGGTGGCCTAAGGATGTGTATAGGTTTGACTCTGCGTAAGTGTGTGTGTGTGTTTGGGTGTGTAAACGTGAGTGCAGGAGTGTTTCTGAAAATGTGTGTGAGGTCGTCTGTGCACCTGGGCTGTCAAGAAAGGTGTGTGCCCATGAGTGTGTGTGTATATGCATAAGTGTATATGTATCTGTCTGTGTCTGCCTGGGGCCACATACATGCCACTGATTGTGCCTGGAGGGGCGGAAGGTTGTTGGGGGGTAAGCCCATAGGCATTCTGGTCCCCAGCTCCCTCTTCTATGGGGTTTTCATCCTTGGGTTATCTCTTTGCTCTGGTCCGGCATCTGGTCTTGGGACTGGGGAGGCCCCCTCCTGGCCTTGCCTCCTGCTCTGCCACAGCCCCAGGGCTGGGCCTCTCTGTCCCGTTCCTCCTGTGATCCTCTCGTGCCCTCTTAGCCCTCCTATCTGCCCTCCTCGCATACCCCTCAGGGCTCTCAAAGACTTCGGACCAGGCCTACATTGAGTTTGAGAGCATCGAGGCCATTGTGAAGACAGCCAGCCGCACCAAGTTCTTCATTGAGTTCTACTCCACCTGCCTGGAGGGTCAGAGGCGGGGCCCAGGGCTGGGTGTGGGCCAAGGGCGATGGGGGGCCAGGAGGTGTCCAGAGCAGCCATCCCCCTACTTAGGGGGAGCAGAAGCCCAGAGGTGGTTCTCACTTGGGTGTCCCCCATCCATACTCCAGAGTACAAGAAGAGCTTCGAGAATGATGCGCAGAGCAGTGACAACATCAACTTCCTCAAAGTGCAGTGGTCCTCCCGCCAGCTGCCTACGGTGAGGCTGTGGGCAGGGCCTGGGCGCGGAGAGGGCCGCGGAAGAGCATGTTGAGGAGCTTGCCTGGGCGGGAGGCTGGGGCCACCAGAGCTTCTGCGCATGCGTGAATGCAGGTGTGTGTTTGGCTGGCATAAGTGAGGATAAGGGCATTTGCTTTATTTGGGAGTGTGGAACCACAGTGCAGTTCGTTCATTCATTCATTCAGCAAATACCTCTTGAGCCTTTGCTAAACGTCAGGTTCTGTTTTGGCCACTGGGGACACAGAAAATTAATTAGTTACAGTGATGCTAAGTGCTAAAGGCCCATGCACGGCTGTGTCTTCTGTGTTAAGGGTTTGGGATCCTTCCTTAAGAGTTGAGTGTGAGTGAGCCCACATGAGTCGAGGGTAGCGGGTAAGTGGTGTCAGGGCAGCACGTGGGAGGGGCCAGAGGTGGCGGTTGGGCTTTGCTCCTCACTGGGCCTCTCCCCGTCCCAGCTCAAGCCAATTCTGGCTGACATCGAGTACCTGCAGGACCAGCACCTCCTGCTCACAGTCAAGTCCATGGACGGCTACGAATCCTATGGTGAGGGGTGAGGAGAGTCGAGGGGTACAGGAAGCCAGGTGGGGTCCTAGAATGGCTTGGCAATTTGCTGGTCTGTCCCATCTGCCCCTCAGGGGAGTGTGTGGTCGCACTAAAGTCCATGATTGGCAGCACGGCCCAGCAGTTCCTGACCTTCCTGTCCCACCGAGGCGAGGAGACAGGCAACATCCGTGGCTCCATGAAGGTGCGGGTGCCCACGGAGCGCTTGGGCACCCGTGAGCGGCTCTACGGTGGGGGCTCCATTAGGAGGGGTGTGGGGCGTGAGATGGGGTGGTGTGGACAGGTCTAGGAGGGGAGGACCCAGGGTGGGGCATTGTGGAATCTGCAGCCACAGCTGGGGGTGGGCCTGCCCAGAGGAGTAGCTGGGAAGGGGCTGGCGGGCCCAGTGGGTATCTTTGTCTGTGAGGTTCAGGAGCACAGGTCCCCTCTGAGTCTCCCTTTCCCCTTCACCCTCCAGAGTGGATCAGCATTGACAAGGATGAGGCAGGAGCAAAGAGCAAAGCCCCCTCTGTGTCCCGAGGCAGCCAGGAGCCCAGGTGAGCTGGGGCTGTGTTGGATGTCACATGAAGGGGTCCCTGGGGGCTTTTGGTCAGCCCTACTTCATCCTTCATCTCCGCTCTCCTGTGCACCCCTGGCAGGTCAGGGAGCCGCAAGCCAGCCTCCACAGAGGCCACCTGCCCACTGTCCAAGTTATTCGAAGAACCAGAGAAACCGCCACCAACTGGGAGGCCCCCAGCCCCACCTCGAGCAGCTCCCCGGGAGGAGCCCTTGACCCCCAGGTGAGGGGAGGAACCTGCTGTCCCCCTCACCCCGCAACTTTGTCCACTACCGTGCTTGGCTCTCAGGGCCAGCCTGGGGAACATCTGCTGTTTGGGTGCTCTGCCACCCCGCGGATGGAGGTGCCGTGGCCCTATGCCCGTGGCCACTCTGGCCAGCCAGGCCTCTGTTAGGTGTGGCTCTCTGAGTCAAAGGGAACACAGTCAGCCTTTCCTCTCAATTCTCCCTTTAAAAGTGGAATTAGAAATTGTTTTTAAAACTGTTCCTTCCATGTAAACAGACCTAGCTTGAGCCTTCTGTCTGGAAAAGGCATGTGGCTTGGTACAGGCTTTCCCAGGGCGCGTTCTGTGGAACTCTATCCTACAAGAGGCCCTGTTAGAAATGGTCTGTGGTCAAATGAGTTTGGGAAATGCTTCTTGCTAGATTCTTTTCTTAGATATTCCCAGTGCACATTAGTATTAGCCAAAGCTCTGAGCATGTGGACAGGAAGGAAACCTCTTTCAACTATGTTTAATATAGTTTCCCAAACTTAATGGGCCAGGAAACTTTTTTTCCATGTAGTGACTGTTAATGTCCTGGGGGACTAGTGTTCTGTGTGTCACACTTTGGGAAAGTGAGGCTTGCCTTCTAATTATATCCGATTGTCCCTTGAACTTAAGAACTCCTAGGTTCAATTTAGTGCTTTTTCGCTCATCTTCAGCTGTTATCAGCTGCCTGGGTTTTATCCCCAGGCTTGAGTAAAATCATCCTGAGTCCCTGAGTTCGATTCCTCAGTAAATCAACCTTGGCTACCTAGAGAGGCTTTCCAAGTCTGGCTGGTCACTCTCTTTGGAGGCCGTACGTGCCCTGTCTTCTGGCACCTCTGTTCTCACCCATTTACGCTCAGGTTTCATAGTTACAAAGTCATAAAAGATTTGAGAATCTTAAGTAAGGCAAGAGAGTTTAGGATTATTCGTTTAAAGCCTCCCTTTTCCTGACTTTAGAGATGAGGAAACCAAGGGTGGGAGAGGGCGAGTGATGTGTTCAAGGTGGTGTGAAAAGTCTAGGACCAGGGGCCCTTGTCTTCTGACTCCTGTCCAGCTTTCCCTCCACTCTACCCATTGCCTTTGCCTTGGGTTTCTGGGTCCTGACTTGGTTACCCTGCTCCCAAACCCAGGTTGAAGCCAGAGGGGGCTCCTGAACCGGAAGGGGTGGCACCCCCCCCACCCAAGAACAGCTTCAATAACCCTGCCTACTACGTCCTCGAAGGGGTCCCACACCAGCTGCTGCCCCCGGAGCCACCCTCACCTGCCAGGTCTGCTGTGCCACCTGCCACCAAGAACAAAGTGGCCATCACAGTGCCTGCTCCACAGCTTGGGCGCCACCAGCCCCCTCGTGTGGGAGAGGGGAGTTCATCAGATGAGGAGTCTGGGGGCACACTCCCCCCTCCAGACTTTCCACCCCCACCACTGCCAGACTCAGCCATCTTCCTTCCCCCCAGCCTGGATCCTTTGCCAGGGCCAATGGTCCGGGGCCGCAGTGCGGGTGAGGCTCGAGGCCCACCACCTCCCAAGGCCCATCCAAGGCCCCCACTGCCCCCCAGCCCTTCACCCACCAGCACCTTCCTGGGAGAAGTAGCCAGTGGAGATGACCGGTCTTGCTCAGTGCTGCAGATGGCCAAGACCCTGAGCGAGGTGGATTATGCTCCCGCTGGGCCTGGACGCTCAGCACTCCTCCCAAGCCCCCTGGAGCTGCAGCCACCCCGGGGACTGCCCTCGGACTATGGCCGGCCCCTCAGCTTCCCTCCACCCCGCATCCGAGAGAGCATTCAGGAGGACCTGGCGGAAGAGGTGTGTAGACTAGCAGCGGCTGGTTGTGTGTGCCTGCTCATGGACTGTGCTGTCTTTTCACTCCACTACTCAGCATTCACTGGTGTTCCCTCTGCCCTGAGATAGGCACTGGGGAGTTGGGGGGACACATGAATCAGCCCCAGTCCTTGCCTCCCTTCCCCCAAGAGCAGGTGGTAGAATGTGGCTGTCAGCAGGTGTTGGGGGGCACCCTCAGTGCTCCCCGTGACATGCCCTGTTTCCTCAGGCTCCATGCCCGCAGGGCGGGCGGGCCGGCGGGCTGGGCGAGGCGGGCATGGGTGCCTGGCTGCGGGCCATCGGCTTGGAGCGCTATGAGGAGGGCCTGGTGCACAATGGCTGGGACGACCTGGAGTTTCTCAGGTGGGGCGGGCCTGGAGGCGGCGGGGGTGGGTCAGGCCCCAGGGGTGGGGTTAGGAGCCCTCGGGAATCCCCAGCTCATCTCTTAGCCTCTTTTATTCCTGCAGTGACATCACCGAGGAGGACCTGGAGGAAGCTGGGGTGCAGGACCCGGCTCACAAGCGCCTCCTTCTGGACACCTTGCAGCTTAGCAAGTGATCTTGGAGGCACCTCGAAGCTGCGAACTCAGCGCCTCTCCCCACTCTAGGAAGGCCCAGCTATCGCCCCAGGGTTGGAAAGGTCTAAGGGGCGGGGCAGTACCTCTCTGCCTATTTATTGGGGATCTTTCCCCACTTCCAATCACTTGGAATGCTCTAATTAGACTCTCCTGCCCCGCCCCTTGCGGGGCCAGGGCTGTGGAGGTCAGTTGCCATGGTTACCAAGGACCCTGGTTACTCTGGTGCTGTCCTCTTTTTCTGGACTCCCCTAGCCCCAAGGGTGTCCGCGGGGGTCCAGCTGGGTACGCCTGGGCCCCCACTTTCAGCTCTGTTTTTGCTGTCCTCTGCAGGGCCTGAACTACAGGGGAGGAGTTCTGCTAGGACCTCCCCAAACCCCCACTCCAGGGGTGTCCGTCCGGAAATGAAGGAATAGCCCTAGGACCGGGCTGGGGTTTATTTAAGCTTTTCTGTGTGGGTTTGGGGAGGGAGGGCATCTTAATATTATTGGGATTGTTGGGTGGGCAGGATATCGGCCATAAAGTGCCAGTTTGCTTAGTTCTTCTGGTCTCCTGGTCTATACTGCCCCGCACGGGGGATGCAGCAGCCAGGGGGTTTCTTGTAACCGGGGACAGGGTTCTTGCAGGCAGCCTATCCCCACCTTGGGCACTCAGAAGGGTTGCCGGTGTGATGTCTTCAATAAATTAAGTTTTATTTGGATTGAGCAAAACTCACCTCAATAAATTACAAGTTTTTCAAAGAAAAGGAACAAAAAAATAGGAAAAAGAAAACAACTCTGTCCCATTCCCCAGGCAGCCCCACCACTCCTCTAACAGGTTCACCCTCTGTGCCAGACGGCTAGGGATGGGAGGGCACACACAAGGGATGATTGGCAGTGGCACCCTTCAGGCCGCTGACAATCCCAGTGAGGACCAGCCTTTGCGTGGGGTGGGGACGGTGTGGATGGGCCCAAGGGGTGTAGCAGCGGGCACTCATGGTCAC
Source organism: Indri indri (assembly GCA_004363605.1). Classification (NCBI taxonomy): domain Eukaryota; kingdom Metazoa; phylum Chordata; class Mammalia; order Primates; family Indriidae; genus Indri; species Indri indri. The sequence goes on along the minus strand of RJWJ010000123.1, from coordinate 243,746 downwards.
CAAGGTAAGGAGTGACCCGGCCAGCTGTAGAGCCAGGGAAGGGGGCCACACCACTCCTTGAGGATCTCACGTTTGGGCACTGTTAGGGATAGGTGATATTTGATCCCGGATCCAAAGAAGGCCAGGGTAGAAGGGGGCTCTAGGCTCTCCTGGAGGGGGGTCCTGGTGAAAAGTACTCCACTCTACTGGGTGGGAGTGGGTGAGGACGAGAGTGGCCCTAACTTGGTCTCCAAAGCTGGGGAGGGCACAACTAGGGATCACTGTGGGCAGTCGGGACAGATGAGACTTCCAGGCTGGCGGCCGGGAACAGGAGGGACTGTCAGGTCCTGGAGGGGCTGGGACGTCTCTGGGGCAAGGCTCAGAGCCTCCAGAGGCCGGCGGCTAGAAGAGATTGGTTTTCAGGGCGGGGCCGGGCTTCCGGTGAAAGGAGGACAGAACCCCGGAGAAGGGCCCGGGCCCAGGCTCCGCGGGCTGCCAGGCCTTAAGTAGTTCGGCTGCGCCCGCGCCAGGCCCGCCGCCCCCACCGCCCGCCACGCCCGCCCACAAAGCGCCCTTGAGCGGCTGTGCTCCGGGCCCGGGCCCAGGGCCGGAGCCCAGGGCTGCAGGCAGCGGGCTGGGGCTCAGGCGAGGGCTGGCCAGGCCGGGCGCGGGTGGCGGCGGCAGCGATGCGGTGCTGTCGGGCGTGGGGCTGCACGTGGACTCCTTGGAGTCGTCGTCCTCGGACGAGCAGCGCGCCTCGCCCTTTTTGGCGCCCGCCGCGCCCGCTGCGCCCTTGGCGCTGGCCGCGCGCTCCTGTTTGCGGAACTTGGCCCGGCGGTTCTGGAACCAGACCTGCGGGCACAGGGGCCAGTCAGTCCCGACCAGCGTCAGAGAACGCACGGGGTCAGTCTGGGGCCGCAAGGCGCGGGTGAGACCTCCGTCTGGGAAGAACCAGCCCGGATTATTACTGGTCTGTGGGGCCCACGGCCTTCCCAGAGTCGGCCCCTCGTCCCCCAGACCCCCAGCCTGTTGCCCCGTGCGCTCTCCTCTCCTCCACTGGCCCCTTCCTCCACATCCCAAGGTTCTTGCCCTTGGGATCCACTCGCCAGCGGATCTCAGTATTCTTGGTCTCCTGGAGGTAACTCTGCCTTCTGCTCTCCTCACCCTAAGCCCTGCCCCCAGTCTCCTCTTTCAGGAAGCTCGGGACTTCCCGCCTGGAGCGTCCCAGCGCCGTGGAGAGGGGGTTAGGGCGCCAGGGAACTCTTTTGTCCAAGGCCTCCAGTCAAGGCGGGCCAGCTGAACATCTGCACGCGGGTTGGTACAGACAGACAACAGAGTCCGCCCGGGCCCTGCTCTCTTCGGCCCTGCGCCTGACCCAAGCTCAGGCTGCCCAGCCTCAGGGTTTTCACAGCTGCTGCCTGGGGAGGGGACCCGAAGGTGCTGACTGGCCCGCTCCCACTCCTCCACGCTTGGCCCCGAGGTCACCTGGGGCTCCCCCTCTACCAATTCCACCTCTATCCTGGCTTCTCAAGGCTTCTGAATGTCCTGCTGTAGGAAGGAGACCTGAAATCGGGAAATCGACGGGCAGGTAGCATGCAGCTAAACAGATCGGTCTCCGGAGGGCTTCCAAGTCTGGCTCCGCTGCCTCCTCTGGCTGCCCAACCATCCCCGGACTGTGCCCTGGCCCCTGGCCCTTCATCCCCGCCTCCAGGCTGCAGTTGCCTGTGTCTGCTCCCCAGATGTCGTGCACTAACCTTCCACATCCCCTTCCTGCGCACACCCTCCCTTACACACACATGCATACACGCACCTGCACGCGAGCCTCAGTGAGGTCGATCTTGAGCGCCAGCTCCTCGCGCGTGTAAATGTCGGGGTAGTGGGTCTCGGCGAAGACTCGCTCCAGCTCCTTGAGCTGCGCGCTCGTGAACGTGGTGCGGATGCGCCGCTGCTTGCGCTTCTCATGCAGGCCCGACGGCTCCGGGAAGAACTTGTAGGGCACTACGGGTGTGTGCAGGAGGGCGGGGGCAACGAGGGAGGGAGAATGAGAGGCCAAGCTCAGCCCGCTGTGTCCTGCTCCAGGGGAATCGCGCACCACCCAGATCCCTGGCCGGGTCCCTAAACCTAGTGCCAAGCGTCCTCCGTATTGCTCCAGGGAGCCGACAGGGATAAAGGCGGACCCGACCGGGATCTGGGAGACCTGGGGCCCAAGAGCCGCCGCGAGGAAACCAGAATCCGATCCTCCAGCCAGGGTCCCCTCCATCCCGCCATGTTCCCTCCACCTCCCCACATTCCACCCTCCCTTCGGACACTCCACGCGGTGTGTCTGTCTCTCAGCGCGTCTGCCCGCCTGACTTCAGGTCCTGCTCTGTCCCTAGCCCTGGATGTCGGTCAGGTCTCAACAGCATTGCGCGTCTCCCCACCAGACTGAGACTGTCCTGCCGGCTCTACTTCCAGCCCTGCCACGGGCTCTCTGCTGTGTACAGATTTGACCCCTCGACCCGTCCATCTCTCTCCTTCCCAGGCCTCATTTCCTCAGCCCTGTCTCACGTCCCTGGTCCCCATTTTCCTCCAGGTGTCCCCTCTCCTTTTCCTCATTTTCCTCCATCTGAATCTCTCTTTAACTTTCCCCTTCTGGGCCACTCCTCTTCGTGCCCATTGAGAAGGGTTCTTATTTCCCCCCACCCAAGTTCCTCCATCTTCTCTTTGCCCCTCTTCTCCCAGTGTCCTATCTCCTCCAAAGCCAGTCCCCGCCCCTATTCCCTTCCTATACCCGTCCAGTCTCCACTGGCCCATAGATAGTGCTGCCGACACCATCTCCCCATCCCTGTCTCTAACCCCAGTTTAGGTCTTTATATTCTCCAGGGGTCCCCAATCTCCACCTTTGTCCCCTTTCTTCATGTCCCCACATCCCCTAATCCTTGACTCTAACACCCCATTCCTATCCCCGTCTTTCTCATTTCTATTTCCGATCTTCCTTGGTCCCCATCACCTGATTCTTATCTCTATCTCCCCATCCTTGGGTCCCTATTTCTCCCAGGGTCTCCAGTCTTCCCATCTCTGCTCCCATCTCTCTGTACCTTATCCACATTCGCCTGGTCTCAGAACACTGTATCCCTGGAGCCCGTCTCCTCATTTCCAGTCCCCATTTCCCCAATCCCTATCCTCGCCTGGCCCAGGGTGCCCAATCTGCCAACCCTGTTCCAGTCTCTGGCCTCATCCTCCAAATCCAGGGACTTATCCCCCCCACCCCAGGCCCCAGTCATCTACTTGGGTCCGGGGTGGTCTTCCCAAAAGGGAAGGAGATAAGGAGTTGGGTGGGGCAGGCTGGGACTCTAATCTGAAAGATGGGGATGACTGAAGAGGCTCAGTGAGGTTGAGGGTTTGGACAGGGACTTCGATCAAAGAGCTTGGGGGCTGGACTGTGGGACTTCAGCTGGGAGAGTCTACAGCGGAATGGGGAGATGAAAGTGGCTTAATGACCCGGGCCCCTTTTATGCAGGCTATGGAAACTGGTTTTGGTGGCACAGAAGGGTTTGGGCCCAAGCGGGATGGGTCCAAGATAGGGCGGGACGGGCCTAATGGCGCCAGGGCTCTAGGAAGCTTCCCACCGGGGCAGCGCAGCTGCCTGCAGGAGTCCTTGCTAGGGGTTACGAATCACCAGGGACAGGGCGGGTAAGGATGGGGGTCTGACTGGACTGAGCCTGGAATCTCTTTCAAGGATACAGGGTTTGGAGAGGTTGGTGGTCAGCCTTTGCAGTTGGGGCGGGGATGGCCTAGTGAGGGGCCCGGGGCTGGGCCCGGGATCTAGTGCCTTGACCCATAAGGGCATGGGATGGAGATTTGGCAGCGCGAGAGAAGAACGTGAGGGATGAGAGGGTAGGGCTCATCGCTGCTGAGGGGAATCCCTCCTATTACTGGGGATCTCTCAGGTGTTGGAGGGTCTGGCCAGGGCAGGATGGGGACGGCTGTGGGGGACAGTCGCATTCATTTGCCGAGTGGGGCCGGGGGTTACGCAGGATTTGGAGGGAGGGTTAGGCCGGGGCTGCGCTCACCTGCCGAGTAGGGCGCGGGCTGGTGGTCGCGTAGGGCGCCAAGCGCGCAGTTGGAGGAGCCGAGCGCGGGGCAGGGCGGCCCTGCCGCGGGGAAGGCGGGCCGCAGGGGGCTGTATTGGAAGCCGCCAGGCTGGCTGCAGGCGCCGAAGTCGCCGTAGGCTGACGCCTCCATGGCAGCCACGCACGAGTCGTACGAATTGAGGTAGGAGTAGTCCATCGGCCCGGGGGGCGGGGGCGGGGGCGGGGGCCGGGCCAGGCCGGGTCAGGGTCGGGGGCCCGGTCCCGGTGGAGGTCGGGATGGAAGTTCTAGCGCCAGGCACCGAGGACCCGAGGCCGGCTCTGAGCGCCCGAGAGTCCGCCCGCCCCGTCGCGGCCGCACTCTGCCCGGGTGCAACGCAAGTGCAGCCCGGCCGGGCCCGCGCGCCTTTTAACGCGCAAGACCCCGTGGAGGGGGCGGGGCGGGGCGAGCTCCGCGGGGGCGGGGCCTGGGCTGCCCAAAGCCCGCCCCCAGCCACCCCGACCCCCACCCCGAAGGGTCCCTGCCGCCCTCTTAGGGCTCTCGAGGTGCGGGGCGGGGATGCGCAGGATCCCATCCCCAGAGTCCCCATCCTGTCCCAATCCGGACCAGACCTTCCGTCCCTACACATCGTGCGAGGCAGGAGGGTCCCGACCCCTTTCCCAGGCCTCGCCACCTGCGGCCCCGCGGAAGGGAGGGAAGGCAGGCCCGGCGGCGCTCGTGTGAACAAGTTAATTCAATTTACCCGGATAACCGAGTTATTCCGATTCGGCCCCTCAGCCCCGCCCCCAGCGAGGTCCCATCCCGGCGGAGACTGCGGAGGCGGCGCAGGAAGGGGGATGGAGACGAGGACAGGGAAGAGATGGAGCCTGGGACGGGGCAGGGAGGGGACGTGGATGCAGAGAGGAGACTCAGGGAGCGGAGGGGACAGAAACAGTGATGGAGACAGGAACAAGAGAGACGGAGGTACAGAGATGGAGACAAGGATGAAACACGTACAAGAGAAAGACGGGTGGAGACGGGGACAAGGCAGAGACAGAGAAGGAGACAAGGATAAGAGAGACAGAAAAGATGGGGACAGAGGGGCGCGGAGGAAAAGAGTGAGCCAGGCACGGAGACAGAGAAGGGGTCGGGATGAGACGTGGACTGCAACAGGGATTGCGACCGAGACTGCGGGAGAGATGCGACAGACACAGAGGACCACTCTCAGAGGGACACGGCCAGGGACAGTCACCACGGAGGGGCAGAGGCGAGGGGGGAGAGAAAGAGCCTCTGAGAGCTGAGTCCCGCGAGCCGGAGCGCACAGGGTGCGGAGGGATTGTGAGGGGGGCGCGGGACTGCTGAAGGGGAAGGAAGGTCGCCGAGCCGAGGTCCCGCTATCCCGACTTGTCCTGAAGGCCGCACGACCCTGCGCTTCAGGGCCTGCCTGGCCTGCCTCTCCCCTCCCCCAGTTCCCTCAGCTCGGGCCTCCTCCCCGCCGTGCCGGGTGTGACCCTGGACACAGTATCCGTGTGACGGATGTCAGGAAGGGGGAGTAACACAGTGACCCCTTTGCTCTTCTTCAGGTTCTCCACCCTCTCCTCCAGAGGCTCCTTTCTTCTCCAGGAAAGCCACCTGGGCTCAGTCTGCACCTGGCAAGACAATCCCTGCACGAATTCGGTCACCGGCTCTCCATTCTGTGGGACAACCGGACACACTGGGACTCCTCACCGGGAGAAGGGAACAGAGAGCTCCTCCGCGGCTGCCGCGCCCCGGAGGTGGAGTGGGCAGCTTCCCGCCCTGCCCTGGCCTTCGCCAGCGACAGCTCGGCGGGTCCCGCGGGCGGGGAGTCTGGCACCCAAGGAGAAGCCAGGAGAGGGCACGTCTTTGTTACCAGCCAGTCCTTGGGGGTGGAGAGAAGGACTCCTGGAATTCCTCTCCCCTGAGTGTGTCCGCACAGGCGAGCACGCCCCTCCTCAGGTAACCCCCGTTCCTGGCCATTCAGTCTGTGCTTCGCACGGGGACAGCCACCCCAATTTCTGCAACTACTCCCGGCCAGGGGGGGTTCTTTGAGGGGTTTTCTCAAAATACCTTTTTCTAAAAAAAAATGTTTTTTTATTGTAGTAAAATACACATAATGTAAAATGTACCACCATAACCATTTTCAGTGTACAGTTCAGTGGTATTAGATAGACTGGTAATGTTGTGCGACCATCACCACCACCCATCTCTGTCTTTTCCTCTTGTAAAATCAAAACTCTGTGCGCAGTAAATAACAACTCCCCATTCCCCCTCTTCCCAGCCCTTAGCCGCCGTCATTCTACTTTCTGCCTCTATGGTCTTAACAATTCTAAGTACCTCATATAAGTGGAATCATGCAGTATTTGTCTTTTGTGACAGGCTTACTTCACTTAGCATAATGTCCTCAAGGTCCATCCATGTTGTAACGTGTCAGAATTTCCTCCCTTTTTAAGACTAATATCCCATTGTATGGCTATACCCCTGGGTTGTGTCCACACTTGAGCTGTTGTGAATAGTGCTATGACAAATAACTCTTTAAGACCCTGCTTTCAATTCTTTTGGGTACATACCCAGAAGTAGAATTGCTGGATCATATGGTAATTCTGTTTTTATTTTCGAGGACCTGCCCTACTGTTTTCCCCAGAGGCCGTGCCATTTTACATTCCCACCAACAGTGCACATATATTCCGATTTCTCCACATCCTCGCCAGCACTTGTTATTTTCTGTTCTTCTCAAATGATCTTTTAGGTCTAAACTTCTAGGGGGTAAGACCTGACAGCTCAACTGCTTCAAAAAGTTCTCCCTACTGATGTGTGAGATGCACCTCTCCCCCTCCACACTTCCTCTACAGGGAGCCCAAGGGATCTCAGAACTGGGAAATCAGATGGGGCCGCCATTCTCCTCAGACCTGCCATGGCTCTCTGTCGCCCTGGAGATCAAATCCACACTCCCCCGCCAGCCCACCGTGTCCTCGGTGCCAGCACTCCAGCCTGCCTCCCCTCATCTTGGCTTTCCTTCTAGCCCTCACGTATTCATCTTTTGGTTCAGAGCTGTTCTCCCTGGCTAGAATGCTCGCTCCATTCCCCACCCTCCCACTCCACCCCTACCTGCGCAAAAAAATAAATAAATAAATAAAATAAAATAAACAAATAAAAAAAAAACCAAAACTAAAACCAAAACAAAAAAAAACTCCACCCGAACCTGGTTGCCTCCTATTTATCCAATGGGTCTCAATTTGGACATCACTGCTTCTTGGAAGCCATCTCTGACGCCCTTAGATGAGGCTGGACAGCCCTGCTCTGTCCCATACCTCCAAAGTCACTCTGCTGAAGTGTTTGCAATAAAGTGCAAGGTCTTAGGGCAGAACTGTGTCTTCTCCCCAGTCCTGCCATGGTGCCTAGCCCATTACTCAGCCAGCACCTCACATGTCCTCCCCTATCTGTTTGTCGAACGAATGAATTAGGCTAACCTGGAATCTGCCCTTGCTTCCAGGGAAGGAATCCTCATGCCCGACTCTCACTCTGCACTCTCTGAAGAGGGATCCTCCTACCCCCTTCATTCCCCTACTCCCTAGCGACAGCACACTTCCTCCCTCCTGGGTCAACTTCTGCCTGGAAGAAAGTCCTTCCTCATCTGAGGAATTTGTAGGTGGCCATATCCCTTCTCCAGTGAGGAAGCTGACCAGCAGTCGAAGCAACTGCAGCTTGCACGCGGGGACAAGCGGAGATACCAGGGGAGGCAAAGAGGCCCAAGGCTGCTGAAGTCCTGGTTCCAGTTGTCTCAGAGACCATGATCCAGCTGTCATTTCTACAGTTTGGCTCTTGAGGCAATAAATTCCCTTTTGTCTAAGCTACTTTTGGCTGGGCTTCTGTCACTTGCAACCAAGAGTTCTGATCAATACTATCTCTAAAGGCTTGACAATTTTATAGTTAATCGATCAAATGGTAGTGGTGATTAGAAGTTTTACTAAAAAGGCATGTTGCAGGGTTAGCTGGGCAGAAGCTAGCTTCCCCATGCCTCAGGACTGTGCAGCTGGGCTTCCTCTCTCTGCAGGCAGCCATTCGCACTTGCTGATTGGCATAGGAGCTGAGAACCATCTCGAGAAAGTGCTTTAAACCTTGTCCACTATTGGGTTGAGACAGGTCTTTCAGATGATGGAGGTGAGGGGACTTTGGAAGCCAGGCCACCCGTGTGTGTGTGTGTGTGTGTGTGTGTGTGTGTGTGTGTGTGTGTGAGAGAGAGAGAGAGAGAGAGAGAGAGAGAGAGAGAGAGAGAGAGAGAGAGAGAGAAATGGGGGTGGGCACTGGGCTTCCTGAGGACTCACCATAAAAGAAGAAGGGAACAGGCAGAATGGGATGGACTCTGCAAGGATCGCACACCAGAGAGATAGTGGCCAAGAGTCTGATGTGGGGAGCTCACCCTGGCTGAGACCTACGCCTCCTACCGTACCGCAAATCTGTGTACTCCTGGGGAAATTAAAAATGCTCTGGCATGAAATGCTGTCAAAGCAATCTTGCCATGACGCCTCTTTGTTGAGCACAATGGCTTCACATCCATGAATGATGACAAATTCTGGAGCCTGATTGCTGGGTTCTAGCTCTGGCTCTGCTACTGCCAAGCTGTGTGACTTAGGGTAAGTTACTCAACCTCTCTGTGCCTCAGTTTTCTTATTTGTAAACTGGTTTATTTGAATGATTAGATGAATTAAAATATATAAAGTGTCTGAATAGTGCTTGGCCCAGTAAGTAAATCAGCTACTACTACCACCACCGCCACAACCCCTTCTCCTTCTTACCAAGTGACTGAGTACCACAGGACTGACACACCCAGACTAAACTCTGGCCAGGCTCCTCTGATCTCTTTCTCCTGATGCTTGGATATATAATCTAGACATGGGACCCTATCTTTGTACCAAGGCATCACCTCCACCTGCAAGATTTCAGAAGATATCAGGGCCCTGCAGAGTTACCCAGCCTGACCCCTTCATTTTTTGCAGATGAAGAGACCAAGGCCCAGGAAGGGGCCCTGTAGGAAGAGTAAAAGCAAAAACAGTGGGAGCGTGCCGGGGTGGGAGGATTCCCCCACAGTTGGAGCAGCATGCAAAAAGGAACCTGCGGGCTTGCGTAGTGGGGACTGCCCTGTGTCTTCTGCTCTGGTCCCAGCTCTGACACTAACTTGCTCTGTGAGCCCGGGCAGTGGAAGTGCCATGAGAATGGATAAGGAAGGACCCGTGCCCTGGAGGAGTCTTTCTGCCAGTGGTCGTTTGGAGAGCGGTAGCCTGGGGATTCCCAAGTACCACCACCTTATTCCCACTTCTACGAGCAACCACTGACCTTAGCCTCCCCGCAGAACTCTGGGCAAGGATCTTCCGGGGTCAGAGTATGGCCACCATGCTGGTTTATTACTCCAGGGCACTCCTTGTCAGTCCTCCTGTCCTGTGGGGGGAGTGGGGGGGAGAGCACAGAGCATGGAGCAGGGGCTCCTCCCTACCGTTGAGATGCATCTTTTCACCCTCTAAAGCAACATCCTTGGTGTCATCATTGTACAATCATGATTGGAAGCCAAGCTTGATCAGACATCCCAGTCTAACTTAGAAAATAAGTTATGAAACTTATCTGTTAGTAAAAAGTTAACACATTGTCTGGTCCTGCTTAGGGACTAGAACTCCTTTCACTGCCATTTATCTACCAACTCCATAAGCAGCCTTCTTCCAAACGCCTATTCTCTCCTGCTGTGACTATCTGGTCCAGAGAGGGTTGGAGGAAAACACATTTACTGGATATTTTCCCCGACCTTTGTATCAGAACCCACAGTCTTTTGCTCCTTCCTCGGTTATGGTGACAATACTTGTTGACTATTCTCCTCTTCCCACCAGTACCTTCGGCCACCCAGTCTTCCACAAATTTCTGTTTTTGTTTTTAGCTTCTAGCATTAGGCCTTTCCAGGGCCCAAAATGGCCAGTCATCAGGGATCCCTGAAGAATGAGGAAAGATCTTAATCCAGTTCCACAAACGTTTTTTGAGTGTCTGATCCATGATGGACCCTCATGAGGCAGTGGACACAAGGGGATAAATTAGCCCCCGATGGTTTCCGCAAGGATCTCCCAGTCTGGGAGGCACAAGGGAACTTATCGATAGGATGGAGGGATTTCTCCTTCAAATGTTTTTAGTTATTTGTGCAAGAAAATGGCACATAGAAGTTTTGTTGACTCTTTTAAAAAGGGGAAGGAAAAAAAACGTGTGACCCTACCAGCCATGCCACACGTTGACAAGCTTATCCAGGTTATGTGCACGAAAAGGGACCCACCCAAGGGCTGCCACAGGGAACATCTATGGGTGGTCAGCCCAGCACCGCTCTACCCTGGTGAACAGTCACCTCCATCCACATGGCTACCTAGGGACCCTTGCTCTTGCATAATCCTCCCTTCAATCATAATTTGTTTAGGTGTGGACCCTTGTCAAAGATGGGTCAATAAAACCTTTCCTCACCATTTTTTTATTTGAACTTAAAAATAAGTCATTCTTTTTTGAATGGTGAAAGCTATAAAGCTCAGGAACTATTTGCAGCCATGTTCCCCATCATGAAGAGAAGAAAGGTGGTCCGTAGTGAAGAAAGAAGAAATAAGAAGCTGAGGCAAAAGATAAAGAGAATTATGTTAGAATTTAAATCCTTAGTTCCATTTGTTCCTGAGACATCCTTATTCTTTTTGCAAATTAGTTCTTTGGTCATTTGTTGGATTTCATTACCCAATACATTCTTCTTTATGTTTAATCTGGTTCGAGTTGGATTTCTGTCACTTCCAAACAAAGGAATCCCATTAAAAAATTGGTAGAAGATACGTAGTGATGCAAGTGGTAGAACCTAAAGTATAGGACTGGCCCTGCTGACGTTGAAGGTGGGATGCAGTGCGAGTCCATCCCGAGTCGGGAAGTGCACCTTCCTTGTTAGATGACAATGAAGCGGTCAGGAAAACGACTGCTTGTTGCCTTCTAGAACAACCTCCCCCAACTCCTGGCCTGTGGTTGCAACTTCAGAGGATTAAGTGGGAAAATGGTAAAATATTGGAGTGCACTATCTACATTTGGTAACCTTGGGAAGGTGCTTCAAGAGAGGGACAAGCAAAGGAGGAGCAGCATGACCATATGTAGCTCTGGGGAGGAAGCCTCTGCCTGGGGCTGGCAAACTGAGGCTGCCGCAGGAGGAGAATCACGTGCTTTGCAGACTGGCCATAGTCCCAATTCCCTGCCACACCCTGAAGTGACTGCGTTGATTAAGAAGCGGTGAATGTCTGCTAGATGAAATGGGGATTTCTGGGAAGATCTAGAGGAATTAGGGAAGTGTGACTCTCCCTGTCCTCCTTCGCATCCCGGCCTGACAGTAAGAAAGGGTTGACATTTGTTATTCTTTTTGGCATCTGGCAACTGAAACCACTTCTAAAGGAGGGAAATTCCACACCTAATGGATGCTGGAGACTTGCTTTCTGAACTCCCCTCACAACCAGGGTGTAGGCATTTGACCTTATCTCGCCAGTCATACATACTCATCACACACTAAGCTAAGGCATCGCTAGCTAAGAAAGTGAGGACTCAGGGACACGCTGGGATAGTTATACGTGAGAGAATGTGGATGGCTAAGAGCTCCAAGCCTCTATGTGTTAGGGTTAGGTTGGGTGCACATAAGGGAAAATCCAAAATAACAGTGATATAAACAAAATAATAGATTATTTCTTATTCACTTAAAGTAAGTCCGGAGGTAGGGAGTCCAGTGCTGGTGTGGCTGCTCCATGGGCATCAGGGACTCATACTCCTTCCTTCTTTCTGTTTTATCTTCCTAGACTGTAGTTCCTATCCTCAAGCTTACTTTATGTTCTAAGGTGGCTGCTGGAGTTCCCACCATCACATCCACATTCTAGGCAGCAAGAATGAGGAAGAAAGAAAGCGAAAAGTACATCTCTCATTGAGACATCTCCCTGTAAGGAACCTTCCTGGAAATTCCATGCAACACTTCTGTTTGCTTTGTATTTGCCTGAATTTAGTCATATGATTACATCAAACGGAAAGGGAGACTAGGAAAAGGCAGGATTTTTATCTTATTATTTATTTATTTGAGACATGGTCTTGCTGTGTTGCGGGGGCTACAGTGCAGTGGCACGATCGTAGCTCACTGTAACCTCAAACTCCTGGGCTCAAGTGATCTTCACGCCTCAGCCTCCCCAGTAGCTAGGACTACAGGCATGCACCACTATGCCTAAGTTTTTTATTTTTTAGAGATGAGGTCTTGCTGTGTTGCCCAGGCTGGTCTTGAACTCCTGCACTCAAGGGATCCTCCTGCCTTCGCCTCCCAAAGTGCTGGGATTACAGGTGTGAGCGACTGTACTTGGCCTCATTTAACTTTTAAAAATTAATAGACTTTGTTTTTTACAGCACCTTTAGGTCCACAGCAAAACTGAGTGGAAAGTATGCAGAGTTCTCATACCCCCTCCTCCAGCCCCCACCGAAGCCTTCACTATTAACGTTAGCATCAGATTTGTATATTTGTTACAACCAATGCACCAGTATCGATGCATATATCATTATCGACCAAAGTCCGTAGTTTGCATTAGAGTTCACCTTTGTGTTGTACATTTTATGGGTTTTGACAAATGTATAATAACATGTCCCCAGCCTTTCAGTGTCACACACAATAGTTTCACTGCCCTGAAAATCTCCTGTCCCCACCTACTCATCGCTCTCCCCTCTCAAGTCCCTGGCGACCACTGCTGCTTTTACTGTCTCTACAGTTTGCCTTTTCCACGGTGCTGTATAGTTGGGATCACACAGTATATAGCCTTTTCAGAATGGCTTCTGTCACTTAGGAATAAGAATTTAAGGTTGTTCCATGTCTTTTCATGACTTAATAGCTCATTTCTTTTTAGCGCTGAGTAATAGTCCACTGTCTGTGTACCATGGTTCATTCATTTACCTACTGAAGGACAATTTTATTAATAGTTTCTTTCAAATTCTGGCAGTTATAAGTAAAGCTGCTAAACATTCACGTGCAGGTTTGTGTAGACAAAAGTTTTCAACATATTTGGCCAAATACCAAGGAGCATGATTGCAGGATCATATGGTAAAAATCTGTTTAGTTTTATAAACAACTGCCAACTGTCTTCCAAAGAGGCTGCACCATTTTGCATTCCCGCCAGCAATGAGAGTTCCTGTTGCTCTACCTCCTTGCTGGTATTTGGTGTTGTCAGTGTTTGGATTTTAGCCATTCTAATGGGTGTGTAGCGGTATCCTGTTGTTTTAATTTGCAATTCCCTGATGGCGTAGTATGTGGAGCATCTTTTCATATGCTTATTTTTCATTTGCATATCTTCTTTGATGAGGTGTCTGTTCAGATCTTTTGCCCATTGTTTAATCTGGTAGTTCATTTTCTTTCTTCTTTCTGAATTTTTAGAGTCCTTTGTATATTTTGGATACCATTCATTTGTTGGATATGTCTTTTGAAAATATTTTCTACCACTCTGTGATTTCGTTTTGTATTTTCTTGACATTTAACTTTTTTTTTGTCATTTATTTGTATTTCCTTTTTCTTTTTTTTTTTTATTTCAGCATATTATGGGGGTACAGATGTGATGTTCAGGTTATGTATGTTGCCCTTGCCCACCTCCCCCCCTTGACATTTAACTTTGATACATTAAAAAAGACTTCTAAAGGATTTTTTTTCTAATTTTTAAAAATTGAGGTATAATTTTTTGAGATATAAAATATTGAGATATAATTCATATGCCATAAAATTCACCCTTTAAAGTATAAAATTCGGCCGGGCACAGTGGTTCACACCTGTAATCCTAGCACTCTGGGAGGCTGAGGCGGGAGGATCACTTGAGCTCAGGAGTTCAAGACCAGCTTGAGCAACAGCTAGACCCCGTCTCTACTAAAAATAGAAAAATTAGCTGGGCATAGTGGCACACGCCTGTAGTCCCAGCTACTCAGGAGGCTGAGGCAGGAGGATTGCTTGAGCTCAGGAGTTTGAGGTTGCTGTGAGCTAGGCTGACACCTCGGCACTCTCCTGGACAACAGAGTGAGACTCTGTCTCAAAAAAAAAAAAAAACAACAACAAAAAAACCCCCAAAAGTATACAATTCAGTGGTTGCAAAAATTTGTACAATCGTCACTGCTATGTCATTCCACAACATTTCATCAACCCAGAAATAAACTCCATACCCATTATCAGGTGTTGCTATTCTCCTCTTTCCCAGCACCTGGCAACCACTTTCTGTCTCTATGGATTTGCCTATGTGGACATTTTTATACGAATTGAATCATCTACTATGTGGTCTTTCGTAGCTGGCTTCTTTCATTTAGCATATTTCTAGGTTCAGACATGTAGCACGAATCAGTACTTTATTCTTTTTGTGGCTGAAAAATATTCCATTCCAATATTCCATGGATACAGCATATTTGTCTATCTGTTCATCAGTTTGGTGGGCATTTGGGTTGTTTCCACTTTTTGGCTATTATTAAAATATTGTTGTGAACAGTAGTGTGCAAACTTTTGTGTGGCTGTATGTTTTCATGTCTCTCAGGTATAACCTAGGAGTGTAATTTCTGGGTCATATGGAAACTCTGTTTCACCTTTTGAGTGACAGTTAGACTCTTTTCCAAAGTGGCTGCATAATTTTACATTCCCACCAGTAGTGTATGAGGACTCCAATTTCTCCAAATCCTCACCGACACTTGTTATTGCCTATCTTTTTGATTACAGTCATTTCAGTGGGTTTGTATAGCAGTATCTCATTGCGGTTTTGATTTGCATTTCTCTGATGGCCAATGATGTTGAACAACTTTCATGTGCTTATTGGCCTATTGTATATCATCTTTAGATAAATGTTTATTCAGATCCTTTGCCTAGTTTTAAATTGGGTTATTTGTCTCTTTATTGTCGTGTTGTGAGTTCTTTATATACTCTGAATACTACACCCTTGTCAAATATATGTTTCAAATATTTTCTCCCATTCTGTAGGTTGTTTTTTCACTTTATTGATAGTGTCCTTTAAGTACAAAAGTTTTCAATCTTGATGAAGTTCAATTTATTTTTTTTATTATGTTTTGGTGTCATATCTAAGAAACCATTGCTTAATCCAAGGTCATAAAGATTTATGTCTTTAAAAAATTGTGATAAAATATACAAAACATTATATTCACCATTTTGGCCATTTTAAAGTGCATAATTCAATGTACATTCACAATGTTGTACAACTATCACCGCTATCTAGTTCCAGAACATTTTATTACCCAAAAGAAAATCTTATACCCTTTAAATAGTTACTCTCCATTCTCCCCTTTCCCCTGCCCATGGCAACCACTAATCTACTTTCTGTCTCTGTGTATTTGCCTAGTCTGGACACTTCGTGTAAATGGAATCATATAACATGTGGCCTTTTGTGTCTGGTTTCTTTCACTTAGCATAAAGTTTTCAAGATTTATCCATGCTGCAGCATGTAACAGTACTTCATCCCTTTTTATGGCTGAATAATATTCATGATATGGATACATAATATTTTTGCTTATCTATTCATCAGGTCATTACCATCTTTTGGCTATTGTGAACAGAAAAAAAAATGTAGAAGTTTTTGTTTGAACACCTGTACCATTTAACATTCCCACCAGTGATACATGAGGGTTCAAATTTCTCCATACCCTTGCCAACACTTATTTTTTTTTTGTATTTAAAAAAATTATAGGCCAGGTGCGGTGGCTCATGCCTGTGATCCTAGCACTCTGGGAGGCCGAGGCGGGAGGATCATTTGAGCTCAGGAGTTCGAGACCAGCCTGAGCAAGAGCGAGACCCTGTCTCTACTAAAAATAGAAAGAAATTAATCAGACAACTGAAATTATATAGAAAAAATTAGCCGGGCATGGTGGCGCATACCTGTAGTCCCAGCTACTTGGGAGGCTGAGGCAGGAGGATCGCTTGAGCCCAGGAGTTTGAGGTTGCTGTGAGCTAGGATGAAGCCACAACACTTTAGCCCCGGGCAAAAGAGTGAGACTTTGTCTCATAAAAAAAAAAATTATAAAATTATAGTCATCTTAGTGGGTGTAAGTAGTATCTCCTTATCATTTTGATTTGCATTTCCCTGATGATTATTGATGTTGGGCATGTTTTTATGTGCCTATTGGTCATTTGTATATCTCTGTTGGAAAAATGTCTATTCAAGTCCTCTGCCTATTTTTAAATCAGGGCTTTTTTTGTTTTCTTTTGTTTTTTGCTATTGCTGTTGAGATTTAGGAGTTCTCTATATATTCTGGGTATTAATGCCTTATCAGATACATGATTTGCAAATATTTTCTTCCATTCTATGGGTTACCTTTTTACTGTGTTGATAGTGTCTTTTGATGCACAAATTTTAAAAATGTTTATGAAGTCCTATTTTTTTCTTTTGTTGTCTGTGCTTTTGGTGTTATATCCAAGAAATCACTGCCAAATCCATTATTGTGAAGATTTGCCCTATGTTTTCTTCTATAATTTTATATTTTTAGGTCTTAAATTTAGTTCTTTGATCCATTTTGAGTTAATTTTTGTATATGGTGTTAGGTAAGGGTCCAACTTCATTCTTTTGCATGTGGACATCCAGATTTCCCAGATCACTTGTTTTTTTTTTTTTTTTTTTTTTTTTTGAGACAGAGTCTCGCTCTGTTGCCTGGGCTAGAGTGAGTGCCGTGGTGTCAGCCTAGCTCACAGCAACCTCAAACTCCTGGGCTCAAGCAATCCTCCTGCCTTAGCTTCCTGAGTAGCTGGGACTACAGGCATGCGCCACCATGCCTGGCTAATTTTTTCTATATATATCTTTTGAGTTGTCCAGATCATCTCTTTCTATCTTTTAGTAGAGACGGGGTCTCGCTCCTGCTCAGGCTGGTCTTGAACTCCTGACCCTGAGCGATCCACCTGCCTTGGCCTCCCAGAGTGCTAGGATTACAGGGGTGAGCCACTGCACCCGGTCCCTAGCATCACTTGTTGAAAGACTGTTTTTCCCCCACTGAATGATCCTGGCACCCTTGTAAAAAAATCATTTGATCATATACGCAAGTATTTACTTCTGGGCTCTCTATTCTATTCCATTGATCTATATGTCTGTCTTTATGCCAGTACCAAACAATTTGATTACTATATCCTGTAGTAAGTTTTAAAATCAAGAAGTATGAGTCCTCCAGCCTTGTTCTTCTTTTTCAAGATTGTTTTGGCTGTTTGGGGTCCCTTGAGGTTCCAGATGAATTTTAGGATGAGTTTTTATATTTCTGCAAAAAGTATCATTGGGATTTTGACAGGGATTGCATTGAATCTGTAGATTGCTTTGGGTAGTATTGACGTCTTAACAATATTAGGTCTTTCAATCCATGAATATGGGATATATTTCCATTTATTTATGTCTTTAATTTCTTTTTTTTTTTTTTTTTGAGACAGTCTCACTCTGTCGCCCTGGGTAGAGGGCAGCAGCCTCATCATAGCTCATTGCAACCTCAAACTCCTCGGCTGAAGTGATCCTCCTGCCTCAGCCTCCTGAGTAGCTGGGACTACGGGCACAAGCCATGATGTCTGGCTAATTTTTCTATTTTTAGTAGAGACAGGGATCTCACTCTTGCTCAGGCTGGTCTCAAACTCCTGAGCTCAAGCAATCCTCCTGCCTCTGCCTCCCAAAGTGCTAGGACTACAGGCGTAAGCCACCATGCCCAGCCTATACATCTTTAATTTCTTGCAGCAATGTTTTGTAGCTTTCATTGTACAAGTCTTTCATCTTAGCTACTGAATCTTATTCTTTTTGATACTGTTGTAAATGGATGCTATTGTAAATGTAAATGTTTTTTTAATTTTCTTTTTAGATTGTTCACAATTAGTGTATAGAAATGCAACTGCTTTTTGTGTGTCCTGCTACTTTGCAAAATGTATTAGTTCTGCGTGTGTATGTGTGTGTGTGTTCTTTAGGGTTTTCTAAATATAAGATAATATCATCTGCTAACAGAGATAATTTTACTTCTTCTTTTCCAATTTGGATGCCTTTTTATTTCTTTTTCTTGCCTTATTTCTCTGGCTAAAATTTGTAGTACTACGTTGAATAGAAGTGGTGAAAGCAGGTATCCTTGCCTTGTTCGTGATCTTAGAGGAAAATCTTTCGGTCTTTCACCATTGAGTATGATATTCACTGTGGGTTTTTCATATAAGGTTTTCATAATGTTCAGGTAGTTTCCCTCTATTCCTAGTTTGTTGTATGTTTTTTCATGAAAGGGTGTTAACGTTTGTGAATGTTTTTCTGTATCAATTGAGATGATGATGTGGTTTTTTCCTTTCATTCTGTTGATTTGGTATTAATTGATAGATTTTTAAAAAATGTTGAACTATCCTTGCATTCCAGAAATAAATCCCTTTGATCATGGCATATAATCTTTTTTATATACTGCTGAATTTGGTTTGTTAGTGTTTTGTTGAGTTTTTTCCATCAATGTTTGTAAGTGACATTGGTTTTTAGTTTTCTTTCTTGTAGTGTCTTTGTCTGGCTTTGGCATCAGGGTAATGCTGGCCTCAGAATGAGTTAGGAAGTGCTCTCTCCTTTTTAATTTTTTGGAAAAGTTTGAGAAAGATTGGTTTTAGTACTTTAAATGCTTGGTAGAATTCAGCAGTTAGGCAGGTCCAGGGTTTTATTTGTCAGGAGACTTTTTATTACTGATTCAATATTGTTGCTAATAATAGCGCTATTCAGATTCTCTATTTCTTCATGATTTAGTCTTGGTAGGTTTTGTGTTCTAGGAATTTATCCATTTCATCTATTATAGGTTATCTAATTTATTGGCATAAATTGTTCATAGTACTCTCATAATCCTTTTTTATTTCTGTAGAATCAGTAGTTATGTCCTCACTTTCATTTCTGATTTTAGTAATTTGAGTCTTCTTTTTTTCTTAGTCTATCTACCTAAAGTTTTGTCAATTTTGTTGATCTTTGCAAAGAACAATTTTTTTTTGGTTTCATTGATTTTCTCTTTTGTTTTTCTATTCTCATGTCATTTATTTCTGTTCTAACTAATCTTTATTATTTTCTTCCTTCTGCTAGCTTTGGGTTTAGTTTTTCTTTTTCTATTTACTTAAATTGCAAATTTAGATGGCTGTTGATTTGAGATCTTTCTTATTTTTTAATACAAGTGTGTACAGTATAAATTTCCTCAGTACTGCTTTCATTGTGTTCCATAAGTTTTGGTATGTAGCATTTTCATTTATCTATAAGTATTTTCTAATTTCTCTTGTGATTTCTTCTTTGATTCACTGGTTGTTTAATTGTTGCTTAATTTCCACAATTTTATAAAATTTTCAGTTTTTACTTCTGTTATTGATTTATAACTTCATCCTGCTCTGCTCAGAGAAGATACTCTGTATGATATCTATCTTTTAAATTCTATTGAGACTTAATTCATGGCCTAATATATGGTCTATCCTGAAAAGTGTCCCATGTGTAATTGAGAAGAATGTGTATGGCGGTGGTGTTGAGTAGAGTGCTGTATATGTCTAATAGATCTATTTGGTTTATTGTGTTGTTTAAATCCTTTATTTCCTTATCTTTTGTCTGGTTCTTTTATTGATTATTGAGGGTGTGGTATTTTTTTTTTTTTTTGAGACAGTGTCTCACTCTGTTGCCCTGAGTAGAGTGCTGTGGTGTCAGCCTAGCTCACAGCAACCTCAAACTCCTGGGCTCAAGTGATCCTCCTGCCTCAGCCTCCCAAATAGCTGGGACTACAGGCATGTGCCATGACACCTGGCTAATTTTTCTATTTTTAGTAGAGACGGGGTCTCACTTTTGCTCAGGCTGGTCTCGAACTCCTGAGCTCAAGTGATTCTCCTGCTTCTGCATCCCAGAGTGCTAGGATTACAGGTGTGGGCCAATGTGCCCGGCCAAGGGTGGGGCATTGAAGTCTCCAAATATTACTGTACAACTTTCTATTTCTCCTTTCAGTTCCATCAGTTTTTGTTTCATATATTTTGATGGTCTGTCATTAGGTACATAAATGTTTATAATTATTATATCTTTTCCCTGTTTTGAGCCTTGTATTAATAATGGCCTTTTCTCTTGTAACCTTATTTAAAAATTTAAAGTATATATTGTCTGATATTAGTATAGCCACTTCTGCTCTCTTTTGGTTATTATTTGCATAGAATATTTTTTTTCCATCTTTTCAATCTATTTTTATCTTTGGATTTAAAGTCTCTTCCAAATAGCATTTGGTTGGATCATATTATTAAGTACATTCTGATTATCTTTGTCTTTTGGAGAGTTTAATAATCCATTTACATTTAAAGTAATTACTGATAAGAAGGGACTTAATTCTGTCATTTTGCTATTTGTTTTTTATATGCCTTATGGCTTTTTTGACCCTCAACTCCTGCAATAATGTTTTCTCTTTTGTTTAGTTGATTTTTTATAGTGAAACATTTAAATTAATTTCTCATTTCCTTTTGTACATTCTATAGCTATGTGCTTCATGGTTACTATGGAGATTACATTTAACATCCTAAAGTTATCAGCCCTTTATTGGATGTGTAGCATGCGAATATTTTCTCCCATTCTGTAGGTTGTCTGTTTGCTTTCGTGATAGTTTCCTTGGCTGTGCAGAGACTTTTTAATTTGATCAGGTCCCATTTATTTATTTTTGTTGTTGCTGTGATTGCCTCTGGGGTCTTCTTCACCAATTCTTTCCTTAGGCCAATGTCTATATGAGTTTTTCCAACATTTTCTTCTAGAATTCTTATAGCTTCATGTCTTAGGTTGAAGTCTGGTATCCACCATGAGTTGATTTTTGTCAGAGGTGAGAGGTGAGGATCCTGTTTCAGTCTTCTACATGTGGCTATCCAATTTTCCCAGTACCATTTACTGAATAAGGATTCTTTTCTCCAGTGTATGTTTTTGTCTGCTTTGTCAAAGATTAGGTGGCTATATGAGGATGGTTTTATATCTGGGTTCTCAGTTCTGTCCCATTGGTTTATGTCTCTGTTCTTGTGCCAGTACATGCTGTTTTAGTTACTATAGCCTTGTAGTATAGCTTGAAGTCTGGTAAATTGATGCCTCCCAATTTGTTCTTTTTGCTTAAGATTGCTTTTGAAGAAAATGTTGGAATAACTGTTATAGACATTGGCCTAGGGAAAGAATTTATGAAGGAGACCTGAAAGGCAAGCACAGCAATAACAAAAATAAATAAATGGGACCTGACCAAATCAAAAAGCTTCTGCACAGCCAAGGAAACTGTCACAAGAGCAAACAGACAACCTACAGAATGGGAGAAAATATTTGC
Organism: Indri indri; assembly: GCA_004363605.1. Classification (NCBI taxonomy): domain Eukaryota; kingdom Metazoa; phylum Chordata; class Mammalia; order Primates; family Indriidae; genus Indri; species Indri indri. The sequence goes on along the minus strand of RJWJ010000123.1, from coordinate 222,386 downwards.
ATACTACACACCTGATAAAGGGCTGATAACTAGAATCCATACAGAACTCAGGAAAATCGGCAAGAAAAAAATCAAACAACCCCACTAAAAAGTGGGCAAAAGACATGAACAGAAACTTTTCAAAAGAAGACAGACTAATGGCCAACAAACATATGAAAAAATGCTCAACATCTCTAATCATCAGGGAAATGCAAATCAAAACAACAATGAGTTATCACTTAACTCCAGTGAGAATGGTTTTTATCAAAACTCCCAAAACAATAAAAGTTGGCATGGATACGGAGAGATAGGAACATTCATACACTGCAGGTGGGACTGCAACTAGTACAATCTCTGTGGAAAGTAATATGGAAATATCTCAAAGAGTTACAAGTAGAACTACCATTGATCCAGCAATCCCATTACTGGGCATCTACCCGAAGGAAAAAAAGACATTCTATAAAAAAGGCATCTGCACTCGAATGTTTATAGCAGCACAATTCACAATTGCAAAGATGTGGAAACAATTCAAGTGCCCATCAATACACGAGTGGATTAATAAAATGTGGTATATGTATAGCATGGAGTTCTACTCAGCTACAAAAAACAGTAGTGATCTAGCACCTCTTGTATTATCCTGTATAGAGCTGGAGCCCATTCTCCTAAGTGAAGTATCACAAGAATGGAAAAACAAGCACCACATGTACTCACCATCAAATTGCTATTAACTGATCAACACTTGTGTGCACATATAGTAGTAACATTCATTGGGTGTTGGGCATGTGGGAGGGGGGCAGAGGGGATGGTTATACTCACACCTAATGGGTGCAGTGTGCACCATTTGGCGGATGGACACGCTAGAAGCTCTGACTCGGGTGGGGCAAAGGCAATATATGTAACCTAAACATTTGTACCTCCATAATATGCTGAAGTAAAAAAAAAATTAAAAAAATAAAATAAAAATTACTTTACTCTTTTGTGTTTAGGGGGTGCTTAAGGTAGTGAGCATAGATATAGTGCTCTATCTGCCATACTTTTTCCTTCCTTTGCCCTAGTTTTTTAATGTAGATTGTATCAGTTAACTTCTCAATTTTGTTCACAGGTTAAAAGATATCTAAATGGGGTTATGATAGACCCAGAGGAGAAATACTCATCACAGAGATCCTTGATATGGAACAAGTTACAGCAACTGATGTGAGTTTGCTATGTTCATCTTTGTGAGAGTAAGTTGCTCTGTGCAAGGGATAGGTGGCACTATGTAGTGTGAAGCTTTTCTCTAAAGTACAGGTTTGGGAAGATTTATATTGGTGTTGAGTAACCCAGATTCTGAGAATATTTGCAAGGCAGAGATTGCAATCATAGACTCTGAGATCTAAGTGAATAAAAGAAGGGCCAGATGGACAATAAGAAGTGGTGGGGTTAATGGACTAGAAGTACCACTAAGGTCAAAGAATTATACATAGAATGTATCAGAGCCAGTGAACTGGAAGATAGAAGACATTTGCTTCAGAGGGATAGGGACTCTGGGGGAAGTTCAATTACTTGTGATAAAATTTAGGAAGTGACCATGACATGGGTGATTGAGGTTGGCAGGGGCATGAAAAGAGCACTAAATGTGAGGAGAGTAGGGTGTTGGATAGGGAAGTTGAAGCCACCAACAATGATGGCATGTGCTGGGGAAGAGAGAAAGCGATGCGGGGGCTACAATCTTCCCTGCATGTGAGACAGTGATTGGGAGATCAGTAGATAGGGCAATGACAGAATGGCTGGTATAGTCAAACTGCTGAGTTTGTAAAAGCTGGGAGGGTGAGAAATAATTGAGGAGAAACAATGGGGACTCACTTCCTGGGTCTGACAAGAAAAGCAGCCTCTGCCTAAGAGGGCTCCAAGGGAAGCGGCATGTTAGGAGTCAGCCAGAGTAAGCAATGTCTTTAGGAGACAGTTATGGTGGAGAGGTGAAGCAAATATTCCAACAAGAAGGTGCTTTCATAGAGGAATTTGCTGATTATAGAAGGGAAGTGCGGGAGGGCAGTGGAAGGGTTAGAAAGGGGAGTAGTATGCGATGAGGTGGTGATAGATGACCACCGAGGTTTAGCCTTCTTGGGATTACAGTGACAAATTGTGAAGCATGGTGGGATTAGGTTTGAAGACTCTTAGAGGATGGTGGCAAATGGTTTCAGGATTGTGGTTGAGGTTACATTCCTTGTCTCTGCAACTGATCATGGCTCTCTGGGGGGCGGCACTGGTGACTTCTCTCCTTCCCTACCCATTCCATATTCCCCTTGCCCTATGTCAGTGCCTTAGATCATTAGGGTTCTTTGTCCACTGGCTGACCCAAATCTTCTTCAAGAGTTATGAATCCTTACCAGTCCTGGTATCTAATACTTAATTAAGGCACACAGAACACCAGAGAAAACGAAATGTAAAAAACATGGAAATTAATTTGAAGAAACTACCCAGAAGGAAGGCCCTTTTCCAAATCCGCCTATTTTTTTTTTTTTTCATACTGTCCTTTCTGGCCTTATGGTTTCTAGTCTTCTCTTCATTTCCTTGAACAATTTTAAACATATTTTAAATTCAGATTTTATTCTTATATTACTGATACTTCTTGGAGTACAAATTCTCACATTTGTTCCATCTATATTTTCATTCATGGTGGTTTGTTACCTTTTTGAGGGGGTGGGGATAAGTTTCCTCTGTAAATTTATTTTCAGTAGGATTTGTTTCTCCACAGGTTCCTTTGTGAAAACTGGATTATGGCAATAATTTTATAGAACAATTTTGTGCTTGTTTCTGTAGGATCTTAGAGGTTTCATTGGTCGAGGACCAGTTTTTCTTTTCTTTTTTTTTTTTGAGACAGGGTCTCGGTCTGGCTCATCGCTGGGGCTAGAGTGCAGTGGCATCATCATAGCTCACTGCAACCTCAGACTCCTGGGCTCAAGCCATTTTCCTGCCTCAGCCTCCTCAGTAGCTGGGACTATAGACACGTGCCACCACGCCTGGCTAATTTTTCTAATTTTTTAGAGATGGGGTCTTGCTCTTGCTCAGGCTGGTCTTGAACTTCTGGCTGCAAGCAATCCTCCAGCTTTGGCCTCCCAAAGTGCTGGGATTACGGGTGTGAGGCACCACGACCAGCCAGGACCAGCTTTTTCTGTTTTTCAGCTTGGCATCCCAATAACATTTGGTATTGTGAATTTGGAACCATCTCAGAAAGAGCAAATATGAGTTTCTTTTTAGCTGCCTCTACTTAAATTTCTGAGTAATGACAGACTTTCTTGCATTCCCCTGCTGATTTCCAGGACAATGAACAGTGTTTTTCTAGTCTTCACTTCACAAGGAGGTGGTTTTTTGAGACTCTTGCTTCACTGCTGAAGTCCCAGCACCCAGACATTAGGCCTATATCTGATTCCAAATCACTAGGAACTCCTTGACCTCCACTTTCACTCACTCTGATTTTTAGGTTGCTATTCATTTCTGGCACCCAGGGATTTTCCATTCTTAGTTTCAAGTCTAGTTGCTCGTTAAACCTTTTGTTTTGTTACATATATTAAATATTTGTTTCAGGTGGGAAGGGAGTTTGCCTGGAACTACTCCATGTGTTGTATCTTGGTCAGAAGTCATCCCAAACCATTCCACACAATGCAATCAGAGAGTCTATTAAAAACACAAATCTGGTCATTTCATTCCCTTAGCATGGCATCCAAGGCACTTTGAAATCAGGAAACTTGCATCTCTACCTTCAGACTCGACCACTTTGTCTGCTTCACAATCATATATAGCTTCTATGCTCACGCACAATAACCTTTTTTTTTCCTTTCGCTCATAATTGTATTTAGGGTGTGTGTGTGGATAGTAGTCACATTTACATATTCCCTAATTTGCATACTATCAAGATAGGATTGTGAAAGGAGTAGTAATGTGAGTTCCTGACAGCCTAGACCCAGAAAACAGTGGCTCCATATGGCATCACCTATGGACATAGTAGTACAACATGACTTTAGTTCATTTTATTCAATTAAAAATGCTGTCAAATCTAATTAGGCTTGCACTAAATCATATATTAAGAATGGATATTTTTTGGGGGGGCAAGGGCAATGTAACCTAAATGTTTGTACTCCCATAATATGCAGAAATAAAAAAAAATTGGAAAAAAAAGAATGAATATTTTAATATTAATTATTGTCATCCTTTCTAGAACCTGGTATATTTTTTCATTTGTCAGATCTTCTTTTACGTCCTTCAATATGATTTTTTCTTAAATTTATTTGCAAGTATGTTACAATTTTGAATAAGTAATACATTACTATAGTTCAAAACTTACTAAAAAAAGCATAAGAAATGAATATGGTGAAGTTTCCCTTCCATTGCTGTGTCTCAATTGCCCAGTTCTGCCCTGTTCCAGAAGTAGTATATGTATATATTAGCAAATACATACACCTATTTGCTGCAACTGTGAATGGAATGTTTTTCTTTTGTTACTGTTTCTAGTTGATTACTGCTAGACTAGAGAAAATGATTGATTCTGTACATTTATCTTGTATTCAGCTACTTACAGATTTTCTTAGTAACACTAATAGGTTTTTACCATAACCTTTTGGATTTTCTAAATACACAATTGGGCTGGGCCTGGTGGTTCATACCTGTAATCCTAGCACTCTGGGAGGCTGAGATGGGAGGATCGCTTGATGTCAGGAGTTCAAGACCAGCCTGAGCAAGAGCGAGACCCCCCGTCTCTACTAAAAATAGAAAGAAATTAGCCAGACAACTAAAAATAGAAAAAGTTCGCCAAGTGTGGTGGTGCATGCCTGTAGTCCTAGCTACTTGGGAGGCTGAGGCAGCAGGATTGCTTGAGCCTAGGAGTTTGAGGTTGCTGTGAGCTAGGCTGATGCCATGGCACTCTAGCCCGGGCAACAGAGTGAGATTCTGTCTCAAAAAAAACCCAAAAAACAAAAAAATGAAAAAAATAAATATACAATATTTCTACAAAATAAGATCATTAATTATTTTCCCATATTTATAGTGATTTAGTTTTCTTCTCTAATTGCTTTCATTTCAATTTGCAAAGCAATGTTGAATATTGTCTTATTTCAGACTTTAACAGAAATAGCTTTAGTTGTTACAATTAAAAATAATGTTTGCTGTTGGGTTTCTTTTTCTTTTGTTCTGTTTTTTTTTTTTTTTTTTTTACTTTTTTTTGAGAAGGAGTCTGACGCTGTTGCCCTGGGTAAAGTGCAGTGGTGTCATCATAGCTCACTGCAACCTCAAATTCCTGGGCTCAAGTGATCCTCCTGCCTCAGCCTCCCGAGTAGCTGGGACTGTAGGTGTGCACCACCACACCTGGCTAATTTTTCTGTTTTTAGTAGAGATGGGGGTCTCGCTCTTGCTCAGGCTGGTCTTGAACTCCTGAGCTCAAGCAATCCTCCTACCTTGGCTTCCCAGAGTGCTAGGATTACAGGTGTGAGCCGCTGTGCCTGGCCTGTTTTGGGTTTTGATATTCAAATCATTTTTCTTTTCCTTAGAGCTTTAATTTTATCAAATTATACTTAAAGCTGCAGAAGTTCTTTAGCATATACTGATACAAAATATAATTGATATTATATCAGAACATACTGATATAATCATGTTTTATCACCTTTCATGTAAAAAACTTTATTTTGAAATAATTTTAGACTTACAGAAAATTTGCAGAACAATACAAAGAATCCCTGTATACCATTTCCTCAGATTTCCCAAATATTAACATTTTTCTTTATTATTCTGTATATATACATGTACATACATGTGTATTATATACATACAATTGAAAAGTTTTCTGAAATATTGGCAAACTGTCTTAACCTTTAACCTCTAAATACTTATATTTTCTAAAAACAAAATATTCTCTTCCATAATCATAGTATAATTATCAAAATGAGAAAATCAACATCAATACTATTACTCTATAGATATTTAAATAATATTTAAATTCTTGATGTAATGAGGGGTAATAAGTTTTCTGACACTGAGCCTTATATTACTGAAATAAACCTTATATGATCATAATGTATAATTCAACTGGATTTTATTTGGAATTTTTCCATCTGTGGTCATAAGTGAGATCAGGCTATGGCATTCTTTTTGGTACCTTACGAGGTTTGCATACACTGGCAGTAGATTTAATTGTTAAAAGTTAAAACTCATCTATTTTGGGGGCTGAGTGATGGCTACAGGGATGTGTTCACTTTGTAATAATTCATCGAGTTATATACTTCAGATTTATACTTTTCCATAAATATATTTCAATTAAAAAGTTTAATGAAAAGAACATAATCTTTTTCTTTTTTTTAGAGACACAGTCTTGCTCTGTCACCTAGGCTGGAGTACAGTGGAGCGATCATAGCTCACTGCAGCCTCGAATGCCTGGGCTCAAGTGATCCTCCTGCCTTAGCCTCCTGAGTAGCTGGGAGTACAGGTGTGTGCCACCACAACCAGCTAATTTTTACATTTTTTGTAGAGACAGGGTCTTACTAACATTGCCCAGGATGGTCTCAAACTCCTGGCCTCAAGCGATCCTCCTGCCCCAGCCTCTCAAAGTGCTGGGATTACAAGTGTGAGCCATTGTACCTGGCCACAATCTTTTAAAAGGTTAAAATTTTAATCACCTTTCCAATTTCTTCTCTGGTAATCAACTGGCCTACTCAACCTATGTCTTGGGTTAAGTATTTGCTAAGAAAGTATCCATTTGCTCTGTTTTTAAATTTGTTGCCATAGAAGTTTTCTATTATTATTCTTAATTCTTCCCCATATATGATTATGTCTACTTTTTCATTCTTAAACTGTATTTCCCCCCCCCCCCCTTTTTGGCTCCTTTTCTCTTTATCAGGCCCAGGACATTTTATCTATTTTTCTTCCTTTTTTTTTTGAGACAGGTTCTCACCTTGTCACCCAGGCTAAAATGCAGTGGTGTGATCATAGCTCACTGAAACCTCAAACTCCTGGACTCAGGCAATCCTCCCACCTTGGCCTACCAAAGCACTGGGATTACAGGCATGAGCCACTGTGTCTGGCTGGTTTTATCTATTTTATTGGTGCTTTCAAAGAATTGTTTTTTAATTTATACTTTTTCTTGTGTGTTTTTTTTCTACCTTGTTTACTGTAGCTTTTATCGTTTTTTTTTTTTTTGAGACAGAGTTCACTCTCTTGCCTGGGCTAGAGTGGCGTGGTGTCGGCTTAGCTCACAGCAACCTCAAACTCCTGGGCTCAAGTGATCCTCCTGCCTCAGCCTCCCAGGTAGCTGGGACTACAGGCACGCACCACCATGCCTGGTTAATTTTTTCTATTTTTACTTGTTTGGTCAATTTCTTTCTATTTTTAGTAGAGATGGGGTCTCGCTCTTGCTCAGGCTGGTCTTGAATGCCTGAGCTCAAACGATCCGCCGGCTTCGGCCTCCCAGAGTGCTAGGATTACAGGCGTGAGCCACCGTGTAGCTTTTATCTTTATTGGTCCATTTTTCTTAGGATTTAAATGTGTTTCTTCCCTAAATTTCTAAATCACTACATACCTCTGAGTTTTTCTTTTTTAACAATAAAGGTGGTACATTTCCATTTTCAAATCCAGCCTCATGTATTCTAGGATCCTCAATAAAGTATATGGGTCTCGCCTTGCTCCATTTGCTCAGAGCTCCAGTCCTGGTGGGTCTCACTGCTTGATCACAAGAACATGACAAATCAAAGTATGTTTAGCAAACAAATGGTACTGTGCTGTCCCAGGGCCCACTGTGAAGATCTGTGCTTGCTGCAGGTCCCACCTACCCGTTCAAATATTCCTGGAGCATCCGTCATGTAGCATTGTGCCAGGTCCCATGAATAGAATATTTAGCTCAGCAGCTGGGTATTTGCCCTCTTGGAGCTTACAGTCTAGTGATGAAGACACAGAACAAGTAGAGCAAGTGAGCTGAACATTGCCCAGGATGCTACGAAAGTGTAAGATAATGGGTCCAACATCACATCGGAGGTCTCGCAAAGAATTAAGTTATAATGAAGTTCCTCAGAATCTGAGGGTCTCACCCTGTCCCCCACCCTACTCTCATGAAGGTGGCTATTGGGTTTTCCTGTATAAAAGTTTTCTGGTTTTGAGTTGTATGCCTGTTGTTCCTTGGTTAACTCAACCAAGGGATTGAAAGCCAGGCATAAGACCTTTATCCCATAGAAATATTGCACAGAAGATGGTCACTGACTGACTTAATTAGAGCCTCTAAGAGAAGTCTGAACACCAAACAGAGAGAAAGGAGAAACAGAGATAGCCAGGGAGAAAAAATAGTAAAGTCAGGCCAGGAGCAGTGACTCATGCCTGTACTCCTAGCACTTTGGGAGGCTGAGGTGGATAGACTGTTTGAGGCCAGGACTTTGAGACCAGCCTGAGGAAAAGCAAGACCCTGTCTCTACAAAAAATAGAAAATTTAGCCAGGTGTGGTAGCATGTGCCTATAGTCCTAGCTACTCGGGAGGCTGAGGCAGGAGGATCGCTTGAGCCCAGGAGTTTGACGTTGCTGTGAGCTATGATGGCACCACTGCACTCTAGCCTGGGAAAGAGAGCAAGACCCTGACTCAAAGAAAAAAAAAAAAAAAAAAAAAAAAAAAAAAAAAAAAAAAAAAAAAAAAAAAGAATAGTAAAGTCATAAGAATGGCAGCTGCAAACCCTATGGTAGTGAATTGGAACCGTAGGTATCAATATGAACTCATGGTTTTCAATAATATACAGATGGATAGACATAATAAATTCAGATGCACGTATTTGCATGTATTAACATATATATATTTCCTAGCTCTATCTGCTGAGAGGGCCTAGAAGCAATGACACTCCAGTAGTAATGAGTACAGACCTTGGTTTCTCAGTACCAAGAAATCACTTGGTTTCTAAGTTCCTTTTTTCTGGAATAAAAGGAACAGGGAGCTTCTTAGAGAAACGGCTGATGTCACGGCTGGGGCAGGAAAAATGTGAGTAAGCCTGGACCATCCTGTGGTGCCGGAAAGTAAGGAAGTGCTTAAAAAGTGATGAGGGCAACGCTGAAACAACACAGGAGAAAACTCGAAAGAGTTCTCAATGGCCAAATCTGGGCCAATTTGAGCAACAAAGTAAACTATGTCAGTGTTGGATTAGAACCATAGACTAAAACAAATATCCAGTAGTTCACAATGATATGTTATCAAATAAATAAATGGGGGAAAAGGGACAGCTCTTCCGTACCGCAGAATACCAATGAATAAATATAGACAGAATAAGGAAACAAAGTCATCATCAGGTGAGTACAACATTAATACTTGTTATAAGCAAGAACCATTGATGATGGAAGCTAAAATCAGTAGGCAAAATTCGAAGGATAAATAAGACATTGACACAGATTTAAAGTATCTCCCCAGAAGATTATTAACTTCAAAGCTTAAATTCACAATTTTACAGTGGAGAAACCTGATATACACCATTGTAGCCATGTGATCAAAGCTAACCCCACCCCCTGCTCAGAGGCACTAAGAAGGGCACAATTATCACTTCTGTGGTCATCTTGCCCAAAATGTAGACCTTCAATGTAATCAAGTAAAAACATCAGACAAACCCAAAATAATTGGCCTGGACTCTTCAAAAGTGTCAAAAGACAAAGAAAGATGGAGAAGCTGCCACAGGCTGTCAGAGATAAAGGAAACATGACAACAAAATGCAATGTGGGATCCTGGGTTGGATCTTGGACCAGAAAAAGGGGAAAACTGGCAAAATTCTAGTCTGTAGATAGATAAGTTAGTAGTATTGTATCAATGTTAATTTCCTGCTTTTGGTAACTACAGTATGGTTTTATAAGATGTTAATATTAGAAGCTGGGTAAAGGGTATATGGGAATTCTCTACTATTTTTGCAACTTTCTATAAGTAAAAGTTATTTCAAAACAAAAAGTAAAAGACAATGACAAAAAGAACAGCAGTCACTGAGGTAGGGAGTAGCAGACACAGCTCCTGAGAGGCTGGACAGTGACTGCTGGAGCATTCGCTGGAGCCCACACCCTAGATGCTGACTGCCTCATACCCGTCACGTTGTATGACACTCTTCCATCACCCCAGGGACTCTGATTCCTGCTCCCATTCTCTGCTACCTGAAAGAGACTAGCTAACACCCAGGAGGGTTCCATAAAGGCCCTACGGGGGAAGGTGGACGGAGTGGTTATCACTGGTGGCTACTGCAGATGGTGCCCAAGGCTGCACCAGGCTATGGACTTGCTGTGCCCTTGCCAAGCTTGGGCTGAAACACAGCTGTCCTGTTGAATGCCCTTGGGGGATGGTGTTTAGATCCTCTGCTTAGTGACTAAGATGCAGACTATATAAATTGCATGTTTGTTCCAGGCTAATTTAACTGGTACAGCAGTACAGACAGGGCTGAGGCAGACTCCATGGCTACAGGGGCAGGCCTGACCCCGTGATCTCTCCCCTACAGCTTCCCAGAGTCTATGGCATTAGCATCCTAAGGAGGCCCCCGCAGAGCTGAGCTTGCCTGGTCATCTGGGACTGCTGTTCAGTCACAGAGAAGGGTAGGATAATGAACCAGTCAGGGCCCTTCCTAGAGGGGCCCTCTACTGGCCTAGTCCCCAAGGCTAGAGAAACATGGTCTTGCCTGACCCTAGGACATAAGGTAGGGAGGCATAATAGGGCAGTGGAAAGGGGACAGGGTCTATTGGGTGAAGGGCATGAATTTCAGGGCATGGAACGAAGTGGCTATAGACTAAATTGTAGAACCATCTATGCCTAGGCCTCTGCATTCTTCCTACACTCCCAGTGGATACGTTCTGGGGACTGAATTATATGAGGACCAGCAGAGGGTGGCAGGTCACAGCTTGGTCCCTGTCTTCTTCTAGCCTGATCTATTCTTAGCTGCCGTATTTCTGAGCTTCCTGGGAACATGATACAGCTCCAGTGACTATGAGGTATGGGGAACATGCTAAAAGTTAGAGACAAGGCTCCTCCCTCCTCCTTGCCTTAAAGGGGTGAAAAGGCAGCTTTCCTCCCCTGCAGACTTCTTAGCAGATTATGGGCCCTTAACAAAGGGGCTGGGCTTGGGCAAAATTCCTGCTTCAGGCTTTGGGGTTGAGGAGGGGTCTTCCAGGGGCTGTGAGGAGGTACGCAGGCCTTAGGCTGGGTAGAGAGGAGGGAGAGGCACGAGGGGAAGATAGGTCAGTTGCCATGCCATAGCCGAGGGGCCTTTATTGGATGTCGAGGGCACGTATAGGCAAGGAGGTAGATGCTAGATGGTGTAGCACACCTTCTCAGGGTGTAGGGGTGCCCGGATGTCCAGTTTGCGGGTCTTGCTGTCCTTATCGATGATCTCCAGCCGCAACTTGGGTAGCCTCTTCTCAGCCTGGGGTGAGGGCAGTTCTGGGTTCTTGAGTAGCTGCTTATCCGAGTCCTCCACGGTGATGCGCAGAGTACAGCCCCCTGGCAGCAGGTCCTGCTCATAGGCTGCTGCCAGCTGGTTCACCACACGGCGCTCTACCTGTAGTGGTGGTAGGCGAAGTGGTCATCACTGCCTTGGCCTGGGCAGCCTCCATCACTTACTGCTAGGGCAAGTCAGAGACCTCCTCTGAGCCTCAGTTATCTCATTTGCAAAGTGGGGCTAACAACACCCAGCTTGTAGGATTGTGCTAAAGGCTTGATGCTGTTAGTTTCTGATGCTCCCAGCCATTTCCCACTCCTGGGAGGGTTCTCTGGGCCACCCTCCAGACAGGGGTTTTACTTGATCATCTTGTGTTTTTCGTTCTGAAGGGGCACCTGCTCTGGGTGTGAATTCCAGTAGCCAAACTATAGACAGACAGGCTGGGAGCCCAGGGATTGGGTCTGGGGGGCACTGGGGAGGGAGGTGTGGAGGTAGCTCACTTCTCTCAGGCTCCTGTGCTCACCTCATGTTTGATGGAGCGGGCACCATAGTGCACATTGTAGCCGTCGACCAACACGTCTGCCACCTCTCGGTCCCAGAGCAGTGTGATATTGTGCCTTTGCTTGGCCTGAGACGGGTCAGACAGAAACATGCCTGCATGTGGGCCCAGTGCTCTCCATCTCTCACCAGTCTTCCCTGAGGCCTGGGCCTGTGAGAGATGCGCACCCCCAAGGCCACTGGCCCCATACCGCTGTGCCCACCTTTTGGGGGATGGGGGTGTTCCCAGTCCCGTGCTCCAGAGTTCCAGTCGCCAGATGTCCCGTCCCCACCCATAAGCAGTCCCCTCTTACCCTCTTGGCCCAGAAGTTTAGTTCCTTGTTGACTAGTTGAATGAGCTCTGAGTGGCAGAAGGGGAGGAAGTAGACGATCTCATTGATCCGTCCCAGAAACTCATCCCTCCGGAAGTGAGCCTGCAGGGCCAGGTTAGGGATGAAGTGAGCTCAGTGACCCACAGGGGGAAAGGGGAATTACTGGACCCCAGTGGGGAAGGGAGGGGGCTTCCATATCTTTAGGATGGCTAAAGTCTCCCTCCCCCAAACTTAGGCTCCAGCAGGAAGTACCAAGAAAGACCTCTTACTTTCAGGATGGGCCGAATCACATTCTCCTTGAAGTTCTTTGAGATGGTGATTTTGTCACTAATCTGGACATCCCCTGTGGAGACAGAATCATAAACTGCTTAATTCCCACACTTAGCTTAGGGGGCTGTGCCTGCTGCTTAGCACTATCTATGAAAAGAGCCCTGTTCCTGCCCCTGTCTGTGTGATCCTGGTCAAGGTCTAAGGCTTTCTGGGCCTTGGCCCCGGTCTCCTAGCCTGATGGGTACTTTCTGAGGCCCTTCCAGCTCTCATGCACCACAAAGCCTGGGGTTCCTTAGGGTGGGAGTCGTGTGAGGGAGGGAGAGGAGAGGAGAAGAGTCAGGAGCAAGACTTGAGTTCTGACCTGGAGGAAGGGGGCTGCAGGTTCAATCCTGAACAGACACAGCCTCCTGCCTGATGCAATCCTCCTTTGTGGCACTCTCCGGGGCCTACCTATGCAGGAAGCTGCCCTGGGTGGAAAAGGCTGTGTTCATTGCCATATGGTTTTCGACCTGCTGTGCCCTCGTTGCACCAAAGCACCTCTATCTGTTGAGTGCGCATCTCTTTAGTCCCCTAAGACCCTGGCCACCTTCTGGCTCCTCACCCTGGTGCAGCTCTGTCCATCCCTGTCTGGAACCCTCCTATCACCCAACAGACGTGGGGCTTTCTTTAGGAATCAGGGGCACTGTCTGTTTTCTGTCCCCCTCCACTCCCTGGTATGGTGCCTGGTGTCTGCTCAGAGTCAGCTAGGAACAAAGCTGCCTGCTAGCACCGTCCCCTGGGCCCACCACCCCAAATCCCATCCTTGCCCCCAGGAGATGGGCCGGTGGCCTGGTCACTGGCCCAGGGAGCTCTGGTCAGCCATGATACCAAGGTTTTCAGCGATGCGGTTACGGCTCATCTCCAAAGCTTCCTGCCTCAGCTGCAATGCGTGCTGTGCGATCTCGTCACTGGCCACGTTGGAGGTCATGATGAAGATGGCATCCTTGCAGTCAATCGTCTTCCCTTTTCCATCTGTCAGCCGACCCTGGGAAGGAAAGGGACTGTATAGCCTGGGCAGGCTTTAGCACTCTCAGTCTCACCTTGTCCAGGAGGCCTCCCAGAATGCTCCAGCCCTCCTCCTCCAAGCCCCAGCAGTCAGCTGCTCCCTCCTCTGAGTCTTCTGAGCGCTGGACTCACACCCTGGCTGCAACTGCTCCAGCTACTGAGAGTGCCTCCAGGTGAGGCTGTACCTGCTCTCTGGCATCTCTCAGGGCACCCAACTATCCCTGGTATCCAGAAGTCAGTTACGTTACCCACCCATCCATCGGTCCAACACCCTTTCCTGGAGGCCCACTCTGCGCCAGGCTCTGTGTTGGGGGTCACTGGGAACTCACTGAGCCTTCAACATACTCTTAATATAGAGAAGCAGTGAGACCCAGGAAACACAGGTCAAGTATGACGATAAAGGAAAGCTCAGCTGCTGCAGGAGTTCAGAGGAGGGTATTTTATAGGGCTATTGTGAGGACTAGATGTGGTCATACTGGCGAAAGGTCCTTGGTAAACCATCCTGTGCAAATGTTCAGAACTATTATTACCATAGCAGATATATCATAAATTTAAACAGGTATAATCTCCACATCTGTGGAGCTGCCATCAGGCCTGACAGAGGGACGGAAAATAAGGTTCCTTCTTTGACCACCTTGGGAAGTTTCCTTGGAATCTTTAGCTTTTTCTAGAAGTGACATAGAAGGAGGCATCTGTACTGGAGACAGATGTGCCAAAGGAAGAGAAAAGGAGCAAACAGAAAGAGAAGAGAGAAGAGACAGAAGAATTATAACAGTACAGCATTCTGGGACCAATCAGTTGAAGGGTACAGAGCTCCACCCACTCAGCAAACCTCAAGGGTATCACTGCACAATAGCACTTTACGTCATTTACAACAAAAGCCATGATCAGGGATGCGTTGAGAGAAAGCGATGGAGTGGCAACAGTGAATGCTGAAAGGCACTTCTACTTTCATTACAGGTGTTCTGCTTAGTGCTTTCCATGCACTATTTCATTCCAATCACCAGAAAGTAGCTCCGTAAGGGCAGAGACTGGGTCTTGTTCATCACCGCATCCTAGAACACTGTCTGGCACAGAGTAGGAGTTTGCCACCTGCTTGCTGAATGCCTGAATCCTCACCACCACTCTCAGAGGTAGGTGCAGTTATGGCCCCTACAAAGAAACTGAGGCTCAGGGAGGCTCAGTAACTTGTTGAATGTTTCACAGCTAGGATACAGGGGAGCTGAGACTTGAACTGTCTAACCTTAGGGCCCATGTCCTTCCCTCTGCACCTGGTTACAGAGGTCATACCAATGGTGCTGGATAAATGAGGCCTCATTTTCTTCCCCTCGATGAAATTTTCTCAGAATTCTGCCAAATTCAGTTTGCATCCTTTGATCCTTACTGGAGAGAAGCATCTGGGACAGGTGCTAGGGACAGGGAGACCTGCCTGAAATTTCCTCTGGGAGGCAGACAAAGCATAGCTCCTGCCGACCTGGGAAACATGGCTCTGGGGACAGATCATGACCTCAGCCTGCTGGCTCCTGCCTAGCCAGCAATGGTGGGCCCCGCCCCAGCCTCAGGGTCAGTGCTTGCTTCTAAAGCCAGTGTAATGGCAAACCTGCTTCTGTCCCTTAGGGGCAAAGGAGAAAGGAATGTGCATCAACTGAGCACCTACTGCATTCTGGGTATGTTTTCCAGCTTTGCTTTATACTGGCCCTTGACACAGGCCTCTGAGAAAGTATTAGTTCCAAAGTGGTCTTCTCTTCACAAGGGGCCTGGTGATCGTGGTCCTGGAGCTGGTCACTCTCCTGTCCCTGCCTTGGGGTGGGAAAAGGAGAAGCAAGGGTGCAAGTGGATGTTCCTGAGCTTTTGCCATCAGCTTTTCTCTCACCCCCTGCTAATGGGTTCTAATACAAGAGAATCCACTGAGAGCAATTTTAGTTTTGGGGACCAGGTCTGTGTGTGTGACATGTCCAAGCATGTACATTTAACACTGTGTATGTTCCACACTCACTTCGCAGAGCTCATCCCCAAGGACTGAGTTCACACACTGCCGTACTGGCCAGAGCAATAACCCAGCAGCAATTTCATTCCAAGAGATCAAAGCTCTGCTCATAACTGGGCCTGAGGATGGGTCCCAGGTGGGCGAGGGGAGCAGGTGCAGTGCACGGCTGACCCAAAGGGTGACTTTCAGTGCTCGTATCTCCTTCTCCTCAGTTTCCTTGGCAATAAAGAGGTGTCCCAAAGAGGGAGCTGTCCCTGTCCCACCTCCCACCAACAACCAGAGCATGCGCATCCTGGGTGGGGCTTGAATGCTCACCCCATGGTTATAGGGCTACTCTCTCACTGTCTCAAGTATGAACCCTCGAAGGGAGGAGAAGGGGGTGGGCTCCCTGGGGGCCAGTCTCTTCCTGGGACTTTGGCCTTGGGCCATCAGCTGTGCAATCCAGACATTAGTCCTGCTTGGTGTTATGGTGACTGTGATAGGGTTCTTGCTTTTCAGGGCTCAGGCTTGGGAGAACTGGGCTGGGTGGGAATGGGGGACTTCCCTCACACCCCCAGCTTGGTTTAGGTGCCCTCACAGCTCCTGACACTTGCTACTTATCCCTAGTGCAGCACCTACCACAGGGGACTGAGCTGCCTTCTGGCTGCCTGTCTCCCTCACTCATTTATGACACCGAGATGGGTTTTGTCTGTGCCCCTTCTTGCCCACTCGGTGCCTCATGAATAAACAAATGGGCCACATTCTGTTTGCCTCCACCTCTCTAGTGATTTCCTCTTGACTCTTCCCTGATAGGTCCCGAGGCTCCATTCGTAGCCCTCTCTTCTTCTCTGCCTGGGTGAGAGATCTCATCCATTGCTGGGGCTTTGGCTAACCCCTCTGTGCTGAATGATTCTGGAATCGCTATCTTTAGCCAGACCTTTCCTAAGTTCCAGACCCATAAAACTGATGAACGGCTTCTTGGACATCTCCATCTGGCTGTCCTGCAGGTATCTCACTTTCGACAATGCCAAACGTCAGCGCCTCACCCTCCTTGCCCATCTGCTGCTCATCCTGCTGTTCCCTGCCTCAGCTGATGGCCACAGCAGCTGCCAGGTCACCCAGGCCAGAAATCTGGCCTCTGGTCACCGCTGGCTCCTCCCTCTCTCCTCACAGTCAACCTCCTAGTAATTTTTTCCAGCCCACAGCCTCCCCAGCAACAGCCTGGGCTCCCCAACAGTCTCCTTGCTGGGGCCCCTTCTCCCTCCTGGTCTACTCTCTACACAGCTGCCCATGGGAGCTTTGTCAGGTGAAAATCTGACCATGTTTCTTCCTTGCTTAAAGTCTTTCAAAGGCTCCTTACTCTCTGCCAGAGAAATCCATACTGCTGTGCCTGGCATTTTAACTGGGCCCTGTCTGTCTCGCCCACCTCCTCCCTGCCACTCCGTCCTCACCGCTGCTCTGCGATACTGACCAGCTGCAGTTCCCTGAGAGTACTGGGCTGTTTCGTGGCCCTGTGCTTTTGCACATTAGCTTTCTGCTGCTGGCCCTTTTCCACTCTGGTCATCTAGCACTTTCTCATCTGTGGAAGGTCTGCTGAATTACTGTTGAATTAAGTTAGTCAACAGAGCATTTCTCCTGACTTTGCAGGCTCTGGGAATGGTTGGAGTGAACGTGACAAGGTCCTGTCCTCAAGGAGCATACATGCATGAATCTGGCTAAGTAAACTCGGATGGCAGCTTTGGTCAATGGAACCAAGAGTATCAGAAACTGTCAGTGGGGGTGGAGGTGGGGGTGGGCATGACAAGAGCTGCAGGAATTTTTAGCAGCTCCCTAAAAGTCAGTCAGTGGAGTGAAGTGGTGGCGGCAGAGGGTGGACAGGGCTCACACGTGGGCCGTAAGCACCTTCTAGGTGAGGCTGGTTGTTTCAGTCAGCAGTCGCCTTCCCTCTTTCTAGGCCAAGGATGCCATCAGGGGCACCTCTCCGGGGTGCAGAGGTCAAACAGGCTGCTATGCTCACTCTCCCTGAGCTGGGTGCTGCTGTCCTTTGAATGCTTCCCTGCAGACTGACCCCTCGCTTTTGGCCCTAGCTACATGGCAGTCATTTAAGCTGCAGACTCTACCTGGGTTCGAATCCTCAATTTTCCCTCCCTAGCTATGTGACCACAGACAAATCGCTTAATCTAACTTTACCTCAGTTTCCACATCTATTAAACGGAGGCAGTAATAATAACTATCTTCGGAGAGTTGTTGAGAAGATTAAATGAGTTGATACATGTAAATTTCTTAGAACAGTGAATGGCATATAAAGTGCAAAATGCCAACTATGACCATGTCTCCTTTCCACCTGTGTACTAGGCAGAGTGCTCCCAGAGGGCAGGTGTGGGTCTGGGCCGTAGCCGTCCACCTGAATCCCGTCGAGGCTGACATGGAGTGGCGGCCTCAGAGTACGCATGTGAGTAACTGAATATGTGACCCCAGAAGGACTGGCCTCTTCTTCCTCAGCAGGAGGTCCAGGAGGCTGGGAGTAGCTGAGGGGCCAGGGTAAGAATGCTGGGCCAGGTGGGGAAGGCAGCAGGTAGCTCGTGGGGAGATTTGGATCTGGGTCTTCCTGGTTTGGTACTTGATGTGCTGTTTGGTCTGGGGGAGGCCCTCCCTGTGCCTCATGTGACATGGGAAGCAAACCACCTTCCCATTTTCCCAGGGCTGGAAGGGACTAAGTAGAAAGGGGAGCTGGACTCCATCTGGCAGGCGCTGGCTAAGTAGCCACTGCACGGGAGGAGAAGAGAAGCCTCATCACTGGTTCAGCCCTTGGCTCCTCATGTTTTTTTGACAGGGCAAGGCCCCTGAAAATGCAGAGGTCATCCTTTCCCAGGACCATAACCAGTCCCTCACCTGGCTGTGAATGGTACGGAGGGGCAGAACTGGGCCTCTGGGATCAGATATATCTGTAGCCCAATCTTGGCTCCTTACACAGTAGCTCTGTGGCCCTGGGCACATCATTTACAACCACTCTAAACCTCAGTTTCTTCATCTATAAAAAATGAGATAATTTCTACCTTGCTTGACTATTAGTGATAATGTCTATAAAGTCTTTAGCACAGGTCTAGTACATGGAATGTACCGAACAAAAGCGAGTTCTTCTCTCCATTTAGAGCTTACACCTACTGGGGAGAGGGCTGTCCAGTTTGCGAGGAGCCTGGAGCTCCTTAGAAGGAAAGGGCTCTGTAGAGCCAGAGTATTACCATCTCATCATCAGCAGTGGCAGCAACAATATTAGCATTTTTAAGAACTGGTGGGGACAATGTTTGACACACAGGGAGGAACAAGAGCTATTTGAACCAGAAGGGTTCTTGGAGCTTATCTGATCCAGCCTCCTTGTTTGTTACATGATGTCCCTGATGCCTAGAGATGGTGACTTGCCAAGGCCACAAAGCTAGTCAGGAGTAGAGCTGGAACTAAAAATTCAGGTGTCTTTCTCATGGCACCTCTGCCCCACTATGTCTCTCTAGAAGGTGGCCTGGGCAGCCATGACATTTCAACTCTTGGGCAGTGCTGGTCTTCCCTTGAATGCCCTACCTGCGCCCTGGTCCAGAGAGAGGCTCACCAACATCTGCTAAAGGACTGAACGCACACATGCGGGAGCAGCAAGTTGGGGAATGACCAGATAGCCTCTGGCCCCATGCTTTCTGCTATTCACAGCCCGACACCTCCAGGTATCCCCCACACTGCATCCTGGTCCAAGCTGACTCTCACCTCATCAAACAGCTGCAGCATGATAGTGAGCACATCTGGATGGGCCTTGTCTACTTCATCGAAGAGCACCACAGCATTGGGGCACTGCTTCAACTTCTTGGTCAGCTGGCCACCCTCCTCATGGCCGACGTAGCCTGGTGGGGACCCAATAAACTTGGCCACCTAGTGGAAGGAAGAAAACATTCTAGGAAGGCCTTTCAGTGCTTTTAGTTTCCAATATGGGGCATGTGTGGGAAGATGGCTTTATACAGTATTAAGACTGCCTGTCTCAACAAGGATGGTTGGTTGTCTCTCTCCTGGTGTGGCAGAGAGATGGGAGGGCAAACAGATCTTCTCTCTGTTTACTCTTCAGAGAAATCCTATGCACAACAGATCAGTGACCCTGCTGCACACCTGTGCTCCCAAGGACAAATCCCAAGGCTGCTGGAATTATCTGAGGCCCAAAGGCCCAAATGACAAGTCATATGAAATACCAAGGCAGTCATGTTGACAGGCCCTCCAAACCACGCTTCACAGAGGACTCTTACTCACCTCATGTCGCTCCTGGAACTCAGACATGTCCAGCCTGATGAAGCCCTGTGTAGAAACAAGCAGGCACCAAGTTGATTTGGAGGCAGGAAGGTGGAAAGAAGGGTTAAGGAGGAAAGCATCTCAACTGTTCCCAAGGCTTTCAGACCACACCAACCCAAGATCTTCTATCTCATTCTCAGGGCATGTCTCCTTTTCTGTCTACTCACCTCCCACAGGAATCCCTCATTCTCTACCTTACTAGAGGCAAATCATGTCTCTGACCTTCTAAATCTGACTCAGAATGTCTCTTCTTTCAGGTGGGCTTCTACCGGTCTGATTACCACATCATCTACCTACCCATCCATCCCACATTTCCTGAGGGCATCCTGTGTGTGCTGGGCACTGGAGCTACAGCACGGAATGAGTCTTGGTCTCTGTCCTTGAGGAGCACCCCTTCGAGTGGTGCAGACACGGACAAAGTCAGTCACCCCCAGTGTGGACTGTGATGAGCAATAAATACCCAGATGGTTCCATAGTGCCCCGCGACTGTGTAAGTCTGTGTGGGGTACATGTTTGTTTTAGTTTGGTTTTCTTTAAAATGAATACATCTTTTAATTTATTTACACGTCTTCATTTCATTTAAAAAATAGCCATAACGTAGCTTGCAGCCCTTCTCCCTCCACCACTGGGCTGAGAGGTGATTTCCAAGGAAGTGGCCCCCTGGGGTAAGGGCCATGGTTAGCCCCAGGGGAAGAGAACGCCTTGCAGTGTGTGAGTTAAAGAGTTAGCACATGTGGAATGCCCACTCCTTTTCGTGAAGAATTAGCTGATTAGGGAGTTATGAGGGCATTCACAGGTGCCCTGTCTACCCAGCCAGACCAGGGTTCCCCATATCCCTGCTGGGCTTCTCGCCTACTGGCATGTGCTTCCACCTAAAGAAATGCACTCGCTGAATGCTGCTTCTCTTGAGAGCTGGGGATGACACAGTGCCAAGATCCTCAGAGGGGGTAGTTAGCTTGGCCATTGATCAGAAAATTCACCCAGTGGGAAGAGCCCTGGGGTTCTGCCCCTGTCTGTGTGGCCATGGACATGCCATGCCCCCTTTTGAGCTGCACTGTTCCTGTGTAACACAGGCTCTTGGCTCCCCTTCCTGCATCATCAGGGCCTGAGGAGAGGACCTGATCCAAGAGGAGAGACAGGGCTAGAGCAGCTATTAAGGCCAGATGGGGGAAAGCACTGCTATTGGAGTGCATGGGGCATGAGCCAGCAATATTCCCAGAAGGTCCCCAGGCAGCTCAGCCAAGAGATACACAGGCTTCAGGAAGGGTGGGAGGATGGCCATGGGGAAGCAGGGAGTGTTGCCCAGAGGGAACAATGGGCTATAAGCCACAAGATGGGTTTCTAATTACCAATAGCTAACATTCACTGAGTGCTTACTATGCATCTGGCAATGTTCTAAGCAAGCTACGAGGGGCTTAGAACACGTGCAAGTCTATGAGGTAATCACTGTTATCACCCCCACTTTACAGATAAGAAAACAAAATCATAGATTAAAGTAACTTGCCCAAGGTGACCCAAGCTTGGCAATCTGGCTCCAAGTCTGTGCTCTTAGCCATTAAGCTATACTACCTCATATTTCCCTTCTGTCAAACAGCTGGGCAATTGGCAGTCTTTACCTGAAGTGTTCTGAGCTTTGTGCCCAGATGTCAATCAATGTCCCAGGATACAGGAGTACAGACTTTAGTGCTTACTTATGTCAAGTGACCTGGGTTCTTATCCTAGTTCTTCTAATGATTTTCTACGTAACTTTGAACAAGCCTTTGGGCTTGATTTTCTTGGCTGGAATCATTTTGGTTTCACATGATCTTAGCCTGGGGTTATCTACAAAGTGAGGCAACAATAATAACAGTAATGTCCAATATGTATTGATTGTTTACTAGGTACCAAGAATGGTGTTGAACATTTTACCTCATTAATTCCTTTAACCTTCCTAACAATCCAATGAGATAGGCATTGTTATTGAACCCACTTTACAGATGAGAAAACAGATGTACACAAGGTTCCAGCCAACTCCACATAGTAGGGTGGAGTTGGGATTTGAACCCAGGCATCTGGACTCAAATATCTGTTCTTCATCCCTTGATCTTACTACCACTATAATGGCAAGTCTTTTGGGCTCCACCATCCTACCTCAAGATATGTTCACAGGACACCATTAAGGTTCTTTCTCAAGGATTATTAACTCTAGTAATGAAAGCCGCTCAATTTGGGAAAAAGAGCATACAGGCTAATGAGAGAAGAAAATAAGCCCACAGGTAGATCTGAAAAAGAAATTACATAAATGTGCAAACAAAGCCTCGTGAGGCAGCAAGGTCTGGAGCTATTAGTGTCTCTTTACAAATGAGGAAACTAAGGATCAGAGAGCCAGAACTAGAATGCAAGGCACTGGACTCCCAGGCCAGTGCTCATTTCACTTTATCAGCCATCCTGGGAGGCAAATGAAAGGGAGCTGTTTGGTAAGAGCCTATTTTACAGTGGGCCCTGTATGTGACACTCTCCATACATCACTCCTTAGGTCCTGGAGGTGTCAGGTGCACTAGTTAGACAGCTCAAAGTCTAAGACTCTCTTGAATTTTGAAGGCAGGTCTCCAACATGCCTGTCACATGGCCAGAAAATGTGTATGCTAAATACAGATTCTGCAATGAGTTGGCCCACAGAGCTGGTACAGGTATAGAAGTTTTACAGAAAATAAAATACATGGACTTATTCTTATGCCTCTCATCTCCCTATGTGAAACAGGGACAAACTGACAAGTTTACAACCTAGCCTCCAAGAACAATGGTATGGAGTGAGAAGTTGACATACTGGAGTCTAGTTTTACTTCTTCCCCTAACAAGTGACCTTGGATAAAGGCGCTTAATGCTGTAAGGTCTCAGTTTTCTCATCTGAAAAGTGGATCTAATTTAGCATCTATGCTATCTTCCTCACAGGATCAAATAAGAGAGTAGATGGGGTTCTGCTGAGGAAAGTATGAGGCAATGAATAAATACAAGCCAAGGGAGTAGGCGCTTACTGTGTACTCGATCCTGAGCCAGATGCGACTCATATTATCTCACTTGTTCAAGATAACCTCAGATATAGGATTGGATAGCTTTACCTTAAGGCAAAGAGCTGAAACTTTGAGGGGTAAAATAACCTGCCTAGGGCCAGTAGAAAGCAGAAGGACTGGAATGTGAGCCAAGGAATGGCCAGCTCCACAGCTCTGCCCACCACAGTCCACTGCCTCCAAGGGGTGACGGTGTTACTTCCTTCTTCTGGGTGAGGCAAGTGTTGAAGGACACCATCATCACGCCTTTAGGACATCCTGCACTGACTGCTGTAAATCTGTGTCTCATTTAAATGTGCCAACTAAAAAATTACTTGCATTATTAGTCTTTTAACAAGCTCCTTCTCCTTTCTATACCAGCAAGTCAGCAGATACTTTCCTTCTACTCCCACTGTGTATGAAGACATATGAAGACAGCTTGGATAAGGAGATTATAATTTGTAATTAAATATTAACCTTTCTGACAGTATTAAAATTAAACCACTCAGAATTCTTCATCCCTAATCAGGTGGTTCCTGCCTCTAACTGCATCTTCCTTAATAGTCCTGCTAGTTTATGGCCCTTTCCAGAGTGCTAATTGTTTCAATCGCTGCCAACCTGATGAATTGTCTTAAAAATGCTATTCTAGTCGGAGCATATTAGTGGCGGGTGCTACTGCTTGCCTGCCTGCCTGCCTGCCTGTCAGGTGGGTCTGCTCCAGGTTTGGCTGAAGCACAGCATAGCTCCTGGCAGAGCCAGGGAGGCTTAAGAGGCTTCAGTTAGTTATCAGGCAGAGGGTGGGCTCAGAGGGACACAGTCTGAGCTACCTTGTTTCTTTGGCTGCCAGGTTCTCAGGGAGGTGACAGAGAACAGAGAGGACAGTGGCAGAATAGGAGTCCAGAACTCTGTGGTTCTGGGGCCTGTTGGCTGGCAGAGGCCTAAGCAACTCCTCATCACCTTGGCTGGGGAGGCTCCTCATGGAAATTAGGCAAGAGCATCTGGGCAACCTCCAGCGGTGGGCAGGGGGACCGTAGCCTCAACACTGGGAAGGCTTCTAGAAGGTTTGGCTTTTGTTGAAATGTTTCTGTGTTCTCCCTGAGGATTGTGCTGTTTGCATGAAAGCATTTCCTGTCAGCCTAGAAAGTCAAACTGAGCAGCTTTGGAAAGCCCAAGGGTAAACAAACAGGGGATGGGGATGGCTCTCCCCTGTGGAGATCCAGGACTCTAAGCCATGGGGGAAGGAGGACTATGAGAACCTAGGCTTAAGGAGCAAAAAACCATGTTTAAAGCTCATGCAGGATGGTGAGAAGATACAGGCATCCTCTTATTGCTACTTGTTTTGTCTTGCAGCCTCCAAGACTCCCTCTAGCACAGCGTTGATTTCACTGGACAGTAGGGTATGTTTCCAAAGCTACTTCCCTCTCCAGCCTGAGCTCCTTCGGGCAGGGGCAGTGTCCTAATAAATGCTGTATTAGCAGCATCTAGTACAACACCTGGCACAGGGTAGGTGCTTCAAAGTATTTTGTGGATGAATCTCATTTGGTTCTCTCCCTAGCCCCGAGAATCAGGCAGGGCAAGGAATATTATTTTTATTTCATAGATGAAGAAGCTAAGGCACAAAAAGATGGGATAATTTGCCCAAATCCCTGGAGCAACTGGTGGCCAAGCTGGGGCCAGAGCTGAGGCCTGCTTCCTGGGCAGGGCCCATCTTTTTGACTGGCTATGACCAGATTCTGAGAGCTTCAGATTTTTTGGGGATAGCTGGTCTCCACGGCCTGCGGATCAGGCCCAGGTCCCAGCTCTTACCTTTTTGGCATCTTTGTGCATATATTTGGCTGTCTGCTTGGCCAGCTCTGTTTTTCCTAGTAAGAAAGAAGGGAGAAGAGTTGGGTCAGGACCAGACGACTATCTGCTGGAATGCAAGAAACTAGAAATGCATGAATGCTGGAAAGAATATAAATATATCCTATGGATGGAACGTCGAGGCTCAGAGAGGGTCAGCGACTCTCCCAAAGTCACCTAGGAAATTTGTGGTGAAGCTGGGATCAGAATAAAGCCTGCACTGCATCTTGAATTTTCTGTGGATGGGGACTGAAGCCTTTTCTCCCTAGTGGCATCCTAAGAGTAAGAGGCTGACTCTTATAATCCAGAGCCAACTTGTCCTTTAAGTCCAGCACAAACCTCACCTCTCCTAGGAGTGCCCTGACCTCCTGGCTCACTGCCCTGTATCTCTCAATGCTCATGGTCCTATTATTCAATTCAGCCAGGCCTTGGAACCACATGCCAAACAGAGGCTTGGAGGGGAGGGAGAGTACTTCTCACTGGCTTTACAGACCTTCTTCATAACATAAAGAAGGAATGACAATACCGAAATGGTGGCTCTGAAGGGCCATTTGGTATGGTGGTAAAGCCTTTGGAAGTCACTGTCTAGCACAGAAGTTTTAAAGTTCTATAGTATTGTGGTCAGGTGGCGGTAAACTTTTGGGGCCTTACGTCTGAGGGAGAGGCCCATGAAGATGCTGGGAGGGGAAAAGGAGGCAACTGAACCATGAAATTCCCCATCGAGACCGTGGTGGGAGGTGGTGGTGGGAGAGAGCAGGGTCTGCGAGGGCACAGAGTGAGGGGGTGAAAATGCCTCAGATAATCCAGTCCAATTGGCTAGAAAAATAATCAACCTATTTTACTGCAACCAGTTCTGCTATGCACCTGGCACTGTGCTGGTCATCGGGGGCCTTCTTTTGCTTTTTAAAGCTAGGCTGCACTGAATATGGTTGCTGTGCTGGCCAGAGAGGTGCTTCAGTTGTCGCCGAAGGGGAGGTTCTGGGGATGCAGAGCGTCTGGACCAGGGCTAACGGGTCCTGGAGGGCCTGGTCCTCCAGGTGAATTAGGCCTTGCACCACAGCTTCCAGAGGGAGGGGCATAACTCCAGCTCTTGATAACATGACAGATGGTAAAAAACACAGAGCCCTCTTTTCTTGGGGGCTCTATAATTTGGAGGCAGTTGTTTTTGGAGCTGGGAGTTGAACTAGAGGGGGTCGTGTGGCCCTGGCCCACAGCAGCTGGGGCTGTCGGGCTTGCGCTGGGCACTCCCCCGGCTCTCTTTCCTCACTGGCTGATCTGCTCCCAATTACCTATTCCAGAAGATCCCAAGAAGAGGAAGACCAGAGGGTGTTCTTCGTCGTACCAGCCATTCTCCTTCCTCCGGATCGCTACGGCCAAACACACAAGATGGGGAGGGAGGCAGATAAATCAATGACACAAAAGGCAGGATAATTATCACTAAGTATACAATATGTTTTACTGCTCTGCGCCCACTCAAAGTCCTCACTACCATTAGTGCTGCCTAATCTGATTAGCTGGCAAGGCCCCTAGAGACACCTAATCAGGTTAGCATGGATTTGGAAAGCTGCCCAGAGCAGATTTCGGATAAAGTTTTCCAGGATGAGCACTCAGCGTTGCCAGGGAAACTGAAAGGCGGGTGGATGGTGAATGGAGGTGAAGGGGGTGGGGGATTGGTGAAGGAGAATTCAAGAGGAACTTTAGCACCCGCTGGTTACCAACTGCTTATCACTGGTGGGAGTGTGGGCCTGCCTTCTATGCAAATGGGAGAGGCAGAAGCCCATGGCAGGGCCTTGGGGATCTGGGGTGTGGGCTCTGGACTCTTTCCTATTTGGGGAAATGAACGTCTGGTTTACTGTCTACATCAGGAAGTGGAAACATAGCCAAATGCATTTCCTGGAAACCAATCAAAGGTAGTGTGCAGCTCGGGGCATGGAACGGGTAAGCCATTTGGTTAGCATCTCTGCTTACCATGGCCTCTAGTGGTGGGAGGAGGGGGAGTGTGGGGAGTGGGACAGATCTGTACTAGTTTCTTTGGGGGCTCAACTCTGCTACAGCAAGACTTGACCTCTCCTCTTTAAGAGGAAGTATGTAATCAAGGGCTAAACATTCAAGGTGAGAAAACTAAGTGCTTAACTACAGAGTGGGAGAATCGGGCACAGAAGCATCACTCAAGTATAAGAGCAGGGGGTAAAGCTGGCACAGTGGCTCACATGTATAGTCCCAACAACTAGGGAGGCCAAGGAGAAGGATCACTTGAGGCTAGGAGTTCAAGACCAGCCTGGGCAACACAGTGAGACCCTGTCTCTAAAAAAATTTTTTTAAAAATTAGCCGGGTATGAGGTGTATGCCTATAGTCCCAGCTACTCAGAAGACTGAGGAAGGAGGACTGCTTGAGCCCAGGAGTTTAAAGCTGCAGTGAGCTATGATGGCACCATTGCAATCAGCTTAGAGTGAGACCCTATCTCTAAAAATAAAAAAATAAAAAAGAACAGGGGGTGGAGTGAGGCAGAACTGTAAGAAGAATCATTTATTGATCATGCTGTGTGCTACACACAATTGGAAAATTCACCAACAATGTATTTATTCAAGACCCATACAAACACCCTGAAAGGAAAGTATTATTCTCAACTCTATTATACTGAACAGGAAACTGAGGCAACAGATAAAGAGACTGGCCAGGGTCACACAATTAGTAGATGATAGAGTTGCTTCTCTCTCTAAACCTGTCTTCTTTTTTAAAATCACACGTGGCTGCTTAAAGTGAGTACCAATCTGGGTTACATTAATGGAAGCATGGCAGTAAGAAGCAGGAAGGAGACAGAGCACTGTGTAATGTCAAGCTCAGTCTGCAGATGAAACAGCATGTCTGGTCTGGTCCCCAGAGTACTGCGGGAGATTAGCAAAGGGATATAGGCCTGGAACCCTAGTCAATCAAGAAAGAGTTGACAATCTTAGGGATGTGCCTGCTAGTTTTGGGTGCCAAGATCCTAAATATTAATACTATATACTATGTGGCTGGGTTTTAAAGAAGTGACTGCAGAGGTCAGGGAAGGCTCGCTGGAAGAGGTGGAACTGAAGATGGATCACAGAGGCTGGGCAGGATTTGGAGAGGCAAAGGTAGCCACGATAGAGGTGCAGAGACAGGAATGAATGAGAGCAGTGGTAGGTGGGATCAGATTATGAAGGTCTGGAATATTTATTTGTCTTAGGAGTTCAGCTCCATGCTTGTGGTCTTTCTTACCTCAATCTCTAATGTTGCTATCTAAGGTACTACTTTCTATCTAGTTCTGGCCTTAGCAGAAACAGATAGAAGCTGTGCAACCTCATGGACATCAGACTAGCCACTTGGGCCTGCCCAGAAGATGCTGAGAATCTTGGAAGAGGATTGGGAAAACACTCAGTCCAGTATTTCCCCTGGGTAGAATCCAGATCTTCTCTAAACTAATTAGCCCAGGGTCTCTGGAAGGGTTGGCTATAAGGGGAACCCACAGACTTTCAGGTAGCTGAATGCTGGGGATGAAGAGGGAGAAGTCCAAGCCTGGCTGACGAGGGAGTCCCTGGTGTCCCGACAGAAACAGGGAGCTGGGGTCGGGGTATTTGGGGAAGTGAAGGTATTAAAATGGCAAAGGCTACACTGTTGTGAACACTGTGTCTGGACATGTGTTTATGTGTGTTGGGGTGGGGGTGAGAGACAGGCCATCTGAAAGGAGCCACATTCTTCTAAAAGTTGGCTAAACGGAGAATCTAGGTTGGGAAGAAGCTGATCATGAATGGTGTTCAGGCTTCGTGGGATTCTGAGAGAGGCGGGTGTACCCAGGCATCCCCCCAGGTGACCTGGGGGGAATTGGGTTCCCCAGGGTATCATGTACCTGAGGTTCTGATCTTGGCTTTTCTTTCAGAGTAGCATCCCAGCCCACCAAGAGCTGCACACTGCTGGGCTGTGCAGTACAAAAAACACCACGGAGAATGTGGAATTGAATTATGCCTGGGGCCATCTTCCCCCCTTCTTTTCTAATAATGCACCTGGGAGAGAGCTCTTTATAATGCCAGGCAGACTCCACTGCACAGCTGTCCCTGGTCAATTCTGCCTGATCCAGGACATGAGTCTGGGGTGGGCTTGATGTGGGCCCCCCATGAAACAGGCGAAATGCCAACCATTAAACAATTACAACTCTGGATATTTCTAATAATACTGAAGAGAAAAATGGCCAAGCAGATGGAGTCCGACAGAATGAAAAATAGAGGCAGCTAGGAAGGACTGGAGAACAGGCCCCAGTGTGTGGGGCTGGCAGGGTGGCTGAGGACCGAGGCTGGGAGCCTTGAGGCTCCTGTCAGGCCCCAATAGAGGCTGGGACAGACAGCGACCTGGATCGGCCCATGTAGGATGTGCCCATAGGTGTTAGTGCTCTCAATGTGGACCAGCAAACACACAGCTTACTCTGTGGCACTTCATAGTCTATTAAGAACTTCTGTGGACATAATTTCATTTCAGCCTTGTTATGACTGTATGAGGTAAGCAGAGCAGAGGAACTTGATTCCCGTTTTATGGATGAGGAGATATGTACAAAGAAGTTAGGTAACCTGCTCAAGGTTACACGGGTGCATAAATGAAGACCCTGGGCTTTAATCTGGCTGACTCTTCGGCCTGTACTTTAGGAGCTAACAGGAAGCAGTGAGCTCTCCCCTGCTGGCTTTCAGATGCCAGAGTACCTCCTCATACCGTTGCCTCACCTGGAAAAAGTTCCCTCTGTGGTCTTTCAATCTGGCCTGCTCAGCCATTCAACACAGGGCCTCAGGAGCCCCGTCCCGAGACCCTGCTCTGACCACCGTTCTGGGCTCGAGACGGTATCAGGACCCTCTGCACAGGCAGCTCGGCCTCCTTCCTGGCCATTCCCATCTCTGCAAGTGCTGACCAGGCTCCTCTGCCTCCCCACGTGCTTTGCCAGTGCCCGCCTTGCTTGTGTTCTGCCTTCTGGCCACGTCTGTCACTACTGGACCACCTCACAGCTCAGCTTAAACAACTCTTTGCCATTAACTCCACCACACCACGTTTACCCCGTTAACTCACAGGTCTGTAGTCTCTGGTCTGCATTCATCTACAGGGTGCAGTGGCGGAGCGGGTAGGAGTCACACGATCTAGCTTATAGTCCTGCCTCTGTCACTTACTAGTTGATTGACTTCGAATAAAATACTTACTCCTTTAGAGCCTTAGTTTCTTCACCTATAAAATGGGAATAGCCACACATGCTGTGTCAGCCCCACATGAAGATGAAGTAAGTTAATGGTTATGAAAGCAATTTTTAAGTTGCAAAGAGTGGAATAACAGTAAGAGTAAAAATAATGGCAGTCATAGCGGTAGCAATGGCAGTAGCCATTAGCTTTGTTACTTTACAGATATTTCTCTCATCCTTACAATAATCCTGAGAAGAGGGTGTTATCTTCATTTTACATAGGAGGAGACTGAGGCTCAGAGAGGGGCAGTGTAAGGGGTTTCGTCTGCCTGTGCCCGTGTATCCAGGTGGGAGAGTGTGCCCCCAATCTGCATATTCCATGGGAACAGGTGCTGCTGGGTATTCTACTTCCTGAGGGACTCTTGGGACTAGCCCAATACTGGTTTAATACTTGTTGTAAATGAATTAATTCTTGGTCTTTCTAGAATTGCAAGCGGGAAAGAACAGGTACTTTAACTCTCATTTTAAAGAAGAAGAAAAAAAAAAGAAAAACAAAAAACCAAAAAAACTCTCATTTTACAGAGGAGAAGAGTGAAGCCTGGACCCAAGAGTCTCTTAGCACTCTAGGTGCTCACTACTGCCCTTGGGTGAAGAAGGCTTCTACTCTTTTCTGAACCCCTCTCTAGGGAGCTTTATGCATTTGTTTGGCAAACAAGCTCTGTGCTAGGTGCTAGGGCACCCACAAAGAGGCTGAAAATAAGGCTTGTTACTTTGAGGCAAATGCTGTTACGAAAACTGTGGGTTCCAAATGGGGTGGGTGCATTGGGAGAAGTATGGGAAGAGCCATTTGTGCCTGCCTGACATTTGTGCCTAAAGGATGAGAGGGGGGCTGCCAGGCAGTTGGGGGTATGATGGACATTCTAGGAAGAAGGCCCCATCGTGTGCAAAACCAAAGAGAGGCAAGAGCTGCCTCCTCCTCCCACCCCAGGCCTATGCCTCCATCCGGCACAAGGTTCTGGGGCAGTCTGGGTGGGTTGACTCATCTTCCTTGATAAGTTCTAGTGATCTAGCGTGGGAGGGACAAATCTGGAACATGTTTGCCCCATGCCTGTGGCATCTCCTAGGGGATCCAGTCCTTCAGAGGGATTGTCATGGTTGAGAGTCACACAAATGTCTATCAGCAATTTCCTGACTACTGCTTATAGGTTTAAGGAAAATGGTAAGTACTTAACAAGGGCCTACTGACTGAGTGGATACTGCTGCCTCGGGCTTGGTGGATCATGAGGGAACATCTGAGTAAGGATTATTCTTTCTGCAGGCAAACGATTGCTACTGAGTGGTTAACAGCTCACAAATGCAAAGAATAGCTTTTGATGAGCCCTCCCATCATGTGTGTGTGTATGTGCACATGTGCATGCTGCAGGTAGGAACCACCCGAGGGAGCAGCACCCTTCCAGAAAGGTGGCTGAGAGGAGACTGTGTTGAGGAGGGGCTGAATGTCAGAACAGGCTCAGACTATATTCACTTGAGTTCAACAAGCTGTTATACACCTGTGTGCCCAGCCCTGGGGGAAGTTCCTGACCTTTGGAGGGCCCTGAATCCAGGAGGAGGACTAGGGAGGGCACTGTGCAGAAGGCCTAGGTCTTGAGTGTCTCAGCAGGCAAGGAGGAAGGGCAGTCCAGGCAATGAGAACAGACAGCACAGGCAGGGATGCCTGAAGTGACATGGTGTGGATGTGGAACTGCAAGTAGCTTTGTAAGCTAATCACTATGATTACCTGGATGCATTTCTGAGGTCAGAAACTAGGACTCAAAGGGAGGTCCAGAAAGGTACAGAGCTGGGAAGATTATGTTTTTGGATTAGTCAAAGAGGGAAGTGAAGCATGAGGTAGTGTGGTGCGCCCTGGTGGCCATGTGGGTGATGCTGAGATTCTGTAACTCGGGCTAGACTCCAGCAGAGAAGAGCAGTTGAAGTAGGAGAGCTTCCTCAGGGGAGTACGTGGGCTTCAGAGGGTCGCCTGGAACCAGGTAGACGGGTGTCAGGGACCAGGTAGATGGGTGTCAGGCCAAGTCCCTGGTCAGAGGGAGCTGACCAATGAAGCTGTCAGGTGTGTGCTGGTTGACCTGCTGCCTAGGGGAGGCTTCTTAGAACAGTTCTGGAGAATGGCCTGCCTACCCAAGGGGCCAAAGGTCAATTAGTATGGTTGTAATAAACTGTTTTGCTACTGTCACATTCCCAGGATGCTTGTGAGCTACTGGAGAGCAGGTGCTACAACTTCTCTTCTTTCCTCAGAGCATATCATAGAGATGGACAAGAGGCTATACTAAATTCATTAATTTCACAAACCACATTAAGCATCTACTTTGAGCAGGGTGCTGTGCCAGGAAATGAGAACACAAAAACGATTAAGTCATGGTACCTACCCTCAAGGAGCCTGCAGTCGATTGCTCCTGAACTGAGTTAGGTGAAGTAAAAACCACCAGCGTGTGGGAGACGGGCTGGGGTGGGGTGGGGGAGGGCCAGAAGGGAAAGATTGCAAGCAGGGAGAGTGGCAGCAACAAGTGCAGGCAGGAAATCAACACAGCATGTGCAGGGAGGCAGTGGTGGGCTGCTGTGGCTGGTGTGTGCAGGAGGGCAGCAGGGGCCACTCAAAGGTTTTAAACGGGAAGTGACATTGTTAAACATGTGTTTTACAAAGATCACTCCAGCTAGTGAGGAGAACTGATTCTAGAGGAAGGAAAGGAGGCAGGGAGACTGGTAAGGGGGCCACTGCTGTGGTTCAGATGGGGAGACAGTGATGTCCTGAGCTAGGGCTTTGGCATTAGGAACAGAGGGGAAGGCCAGGTGTGAGAAGCATTTAGGAGGCAGAATGATAGAACTTGATACTTAATGGGCTGTACAGGGGGTTGGGAGGGGGTCAAGAAAACATCTAAGTTTCTATTTAGGAGGCCAGTGAATGGTGGTCCTTGCAGATCAGAACACAGGAAGTGGGCAGGCTGGGGAGGAGAAGAGTCTGGTTCTGAACAGACATCTGGTTGCTTTTCTGAGGAGCATGGTGGGGCTTGAGAGGTGCTGAGCTCCCAGGTCTGCCTGCAGGGTAGGCACCCTCCCCTTCCCATGACCGAGCGCAGCTTTGGATTCTGGAAGGAGAGTCTCATTTTCAATGCCAAGGCTCTGGTTTGTGTTATATAGGTTGGCCCTGGTTTGGCTCCAGTGGCCCTAGACCAGAGATGCCATAGGGCCTGCTGTGGGGGCTGGTGCTTTATCTCCTCCATTTGTAAGGCGGTAACTGTGCGCCAGCCTTGCTAGAGGCCCTGCAGCTGGGGATCACACTGATAAATTCACTGTATTACTTTGCACAAATCAATATCCCAGCACTTACCAGGGGTTGATGTGACCGAAATTGGTTTCAGCCAATTCGTGAGGGTAATAAATGGCCATTTATCAAATCAATTCATTCTGCGGCACTTCTCTGGCTGCCCATCTTCACGGTACCCATGGGGTGCCAGGCTCTACCCAGCCAGTCCCTAGCACACATATGACACTAGCCTAGAGGACCCAGGGAAGCCTGGCCTAACCTCTGGATCCACCTAACTTGCGTAGACCTGCTCAGTTTGAGGTCCTGAGGTCCTGGGTGCTGCTTGCCTACCCTAAGTTCTGATCCAGAAAGTGCCTCACACTTCACCTGGGCTGGCAGCTCCAACCACCAGGCTGCCTCATTCCCTCATGCTTGGGTTCAGAAGCCTCTGGGAGCTGGTGACAGGGACTGAACATGGTGGTGAACATTATCATTGGGATCCCTAGCTTCAGGGCTTCTCAGCAAGGCGGGCGCAGTTATCACCTTATAATAAGGGTAAAAAAGCACCAATCCCGATGGCCTGTCTGTTCTAGGGTCACTGGAGCCACAGCAGGGCCTTCCTGGGCAGCCATTTTACTTCTGACCTGAGGCAGAGTTCAGGTGACAGGACGGGAGCTTTTACGCAGAAGGAAGCACTCAGGGTACATATTCTGACAGCTCTCGGAGGTGGGGAGCTGAATCATGTACTCTTACTCTGTGCCAATGAGAAGAAGACACTAGGTGAGTGATGCATCAGAGGTCAGCATAGGGCCAGGGGAAGAGGTGAGCTGGGGCTGGGATTAAGAATCAGTTCTAGGTCGAAGGAAATAGCTGTGGGCTTGACCTAAAGAGCACAGGACCTAACTCAAGACTGTGAGCATCTTGAGGACAGGGACTAGGTTTTAATCACTGCTGTCTGGCACCTATTGGAAAAAGCATGTGTTTAGAGTCAGATAGTCCTGGATGTGGCACCCCATCACACATGTGAGGAAGCTGATGCTCCAAGAAGCTAAGTGAGTGCCTGAGCTGCACAGCTGCTAAGCGGCAGACCTGCTATGAGCCCAGGTTGGCTAATTCTTTCCATCAATGCCTCACACCAAACCCTACTTCTGTGGGGCTTCACCTCTGACAGGCTTGAGGAGCTGGTAAGAAGTAGGAGGTCAGAGGACAGCAGGCGGCCTGCTGGGAAAGGACTGTGTAAGAAGCTGAGAGAAAACACTATGATGGCAGCTGCAGTCCTGGCCCAAGTGGACGTGAGACTCTGGCAAGAGACATTTCCTTAACCTCCATCCAGGTAATCTGTGTCTCTGTGGGCTAGTCCTCCGTTCCCTAACCCATGAGAGCTCCCAGAGTGTCCTTTCCTTCCACCTCAGACACAGGACAAAGGAACAGGGGTTGCCACCTCTAAGGTGGTGGCTGGGGGTGGACGTCCATGTCCAGACCCAAAAGGGCAGCCAGGTGTGGTTTAGGCCTGGGCAGTGAGGCCTTGTGTATTGAAAAAAGCTTTCCCCAGCTCCTGTGTACACCTGCAGGCAGCCTTCTGACCTCTAGTTGGTGAGGCAGCTCTGGTCTACAGGCTCCTTTTAACTGTTGATAGGGTCAGGCCCCTGATGAGGGGCTCGCAAGCTGGACGTGAGCCCCACTGCTAAGTGAGGATGATGGGGCTCAGGCTAGGCCTGGCGTGTCACAGGGGCAGCTGCCTTCATTTTTCAATTACTCCCTTAATTGGTATCCTAGGGCTGACAACGCTGCCCAAGAATGTCCCAGAGGGGCAGCCACAATTTCAGCTTGATGGCTCCTTTTCTCAGTCAGCAGAATCTGGTGCTGTCCTTAGCAGTTGCTGGACTGTCTCTCGTGGGACTTGATGGCTAGAGACAAACGTAAGTACCATGCAAGTGGGACTAACCAAGTCATATCAGGTTTTTTTAAGCTTTTGCTGAGCAACAGAATCGCCTCAAGAGCCTGTTAAAACACAAATCCCAGAGTTTTGATTCCATAGGTGTGAAGTGAGTCCTGAGATCTGATTTCTAAGAAGTTCCCAGAGGATGCTGCTGCTGCTGGTCCAGAGACCACACTTTGAGAACCACTGTCTTGGGGATACACCTTTGTCTCAGCCTGGCCTAGGGGTCCTCTTCCCTTGCCTCATCTGTCTGAAATCACTCTTGAGGAGTAACATACCAGAGTTGGAGAACAACGGTGAGGCCACTGTCCTCTGCAGAACCCTAGTTTTATATATCTGTCTAGCAGGGCTTGCACGGGCAGGATGGCCATTAAATTAGGGGTTATACCAGACTCCCAGGAGCCAAAGTATGGAATAAGAGATTCAGGGGTAGAGAAGGAGGCACTCAAAAGTTGTTCAGGGTGCTTTCTCTAAAATTAGGCCAGCTGCTGACAAAACTATACTGAAGTGATAAAAGAGTCAAAGGATGGCAGACAGAGTCATAAATTCCAGTTCTGGCTCAGCTGCCATATTACTAGTGATGGATAAGTTCCCACTCCTTTCTGGGTCTTAGTTCTCCCATCTGAATAGTGGGGGTGGGTGTAGTGAGCCAGATGAAGGTCAGAGTTAGAGTCTAAGCATAGGAAAATAGCCGTGAGCAAATTATTTAAGTGCTCTGTATCTCAGCTTCCTCATTTGTAAAACAGGGATTTAGTGGTACCAACCTCACAGGACTGCTATGAGGATTAAATGACACAAGATATGCTAAGAGCTTGTAACAATGCCTGGCATATAGATAGTACTCAACAAACACTAACTTTTAGTATTTTTTTTTTTTTTTTGAGAGTTTTGCTCTGTCACTACAGCTAGAGTGCAGTGGTGTCATCAAAGCTCACTGTAACCTCAAACTACTGGACTCAAGCAATTCTCCTGCCACAGCCTCCCAAGTAGCTGGGACTACAGGTGTGCGCCACCACACCTGGCTAATTTTTTCTACGTTTTGTAGAGATGGGGTCTCACTCTTGCTCAGGCTGGTCTCGAACTCCTGAGCTCAAGTGATCCTCCTGCCTTGGCCTCCCAGAGTGCTAGGATTACAGGCGTGAGCCACCGTGCCTGGCCAACTTTTAATATTATTAACTGCATCTTTCCAGTTTGGTGACAACGGGATGTGCACCTCATTGCAGCATAGCATGAGCTACCCTGCCTTTTTTGGTGCTGGCTGCTGTGCCCCATACTCACCAGCACCTACTGTGGCGATGGCACTCTCCTGGCCAATGATGTGCTCCTTCAGTCGCTGCTCCAGAGGAAAGCGGCGCCGCTCCTCGGCCTCACGCTTCCGCTGCTTCTCCAGGTACTGCGGGGAGAGAGGGCAAATGGCCCAATGGGACCCTAGTTTTATTCTATCCCTCAACTCAGGGGAATAAACACAGGTCTGCGCCTCCAAGGATCCTGCTACTTAGCTCTGCTCATGACCACGGGAGGCTAGTCTAGTCCTTCCTGCTCTCCCTTTGTCGTGGCCCTTACATCATCTCTTCCCCTCAGGTGGCCACCACCCAGGGGTCCTCGCTCATTCTGCTAGAGTAAGTACTGCTAGTAGATTAACCTGGCTCTGGAGTCTGACAGAAGACCCGAGTCCGAATTCCAGCTTAAGCACTTACAAGATGTCACCTCAGTTTTCTCATCTGTAAATTGGAGATTAAATATGATGATTACATAATGGGCTTAGCACCATGCCAGGCATGGAATAAGTGCTTAATAAATACAAATTCTTTTCCCTTTCCTCTTATCCTCTTGGAGACCTTTTCAATTTCCAAACCAGAGCTGTGAGCACCCTCTACTTCGATGATACTACATTTTGATGAAACATAATTATTTAGCAATTGCTGTGTGCATGGCCCAGGCTTGTGCATGGCCACGGTGAAAGGGCAGGGTGGGGCAGGGGAAGGGGGAGAACTGTGTCCTGTCTGCTGGGAGTTTCTAGTCAATGTTGAGTGTCTAGCATGTCCAGCCCTGGGCTTCATCCATTTCATAAAAGGCAGGAGGAGGCCTGAGCTTGGTCACTGAGAAAGAGGAGAGCCAGGCCTTGCCCTCAGGCAACTCAAAGTCAGGAGGTGAGACAGGGCTTGTATACAGACACTTCTCAGGCAGAATCAACCATTTCCTTAAGGTTTCAAAGCATGAATGCTTATTTCTATCACTGTACTTTTCACTAAAAAACAAAACCAAAAAACTACTTGAAAACAAGTTTGTTGAATGGTTGTGAGTCTGTCCTCTAAATCGATTATGAACTCACTGACGGCAGGCACTATTTTTTACTCACTGCTCTTTCTAGCATGGGTCTTGGCACGGTGCGGGAATCTGGTGAGTGTTTGCAAAAATGAATTTCATGACAGACAGGAAGAGGAGAATTAACAGCTAGATGGCGTGGTACAGAGAAGAAAAGGACACATAAATGTGGAACAGGTGCTTTGTGGGGAACAGGAAGCTTCAAGAAGCTGGAGGACTGAGCCAGGAAGGAGCCCTCGGACTGTCTGGAGAACAGGCAGGGAGGGGTAAGGGCATGGGACTGAGGATAGAGAGCATTTACGGACATTGGGAGCTGGGGGCAAAGGAAGCAGATCTTGGAAAGATCCAGGAAAGACCCGGTCTTCAGGAGGCTCATTTACCCCAATCCCTTGTAACACTGACATCTTTCTAGAAAGAGAGCTGTCAAGGTAAGGCCCTGTCACGAAAGTTGTGGTTGCAGATTGCTCTTGCAGGCAGAGTGGATAAAAAATACCTGCTGCTTGGGCAGTGTTTTCCTGTTACAGTAGTGACCTTGACAGAAGTTAAAAAAAATAAATAGCAAACAATCCAATTTTGGCTGTTGCTATCAGTCTGTAACTGAAAGCTCCCATCAGTCCTGGGGTTTCATATGGAGCAATAATTCGGTGCCGATCCCAGCGGAGTGACACTTGCCGGTTGGAATCCAGAGCGTCACTATGCAGCTCCCTCAGGCGCCACATACATCACCTGGCTCTGCTGACTCCAGCCATATATCTGCCTCTTCCTCCTCCCTGCCCACCCAGCCTCGCTCCGCACTCGGGTCCACCGGGCTGGAAGGCTGTGATGGTGACATGCACACACACGGGCTGGGACAGTGCCAGCTTGCAGTCGGGCAGGCAGTGGAAGGAGCTTGAAGGGATGGAAGCTGGCTTGCAAGGGTTTGTTGGGTAGGTTTCCTCACTTCCCCTCAGTGATGAGTCCCAGAATATTCGCACCTCTGGGCCTTTGCTCACACTATGACCCCACCACAAAGTCCTCTATTCCTACCAGCCTCCATGTGCCCCAGTAATTTCAACTTAAATGTGGTATTGTCTATGGAGCCTGGGACTTCTGGTGTACTTCCTGTTTGTCTCTCCTTACTCAGCTGTGAGGTCCTTAGTTACAAAGACCATGTTTTATTCACCTCTAGAGTTCTAGCACCTAGCAAAGAGCCTGACTACAGGGGGGAGTCAATATGTGTTGCTGAGTGGATAAAGGTAACTACTGTTGGTGGAATGGCTGCTGTATGCCAGGCACTGTCCTCAGCACCTTACACACAGTGTCTCCTTTAATTCTTACAGCTGTCCTCCATCTGAAGTTTGGCTCCTCCTTCGGCTTAGTGAGGCAAGTTGCGTGGCAGAAAGAACAAGCTTTGCTCCACAAAGACCTGAGTTCAAACCTCACCTCGTCTATTCCCTATCTAGCTGCCCTTAGGGAGTTAATTCACCTCCCTGAATCTTAGCTTTCCTCCTTGTAACACAGGGATAGTACTCATACTTATCTGGTAGAATCCTTGCGGGATGCTGGTGAGGATTAAATGAGATAATGTATATAAAGTACTTAGCGGAGTATCTGGCACGTAACAAATGTATATATGCATAATAAGTGGTAGTCCGAGTGACTCAAATGGCTAGCATAGTACCTGGCCCTTATTAGGTATTTGATAAATGATACTTCCCTTCTTTACCGCATTTTGATTAACAGATTATCTAATCCATTGCCTGTTTTTTTTTGTTACAGGAATCCTTTTAACTAATTTAATTGTATGTGGGGCTCCATAGGTTAAAAAAGAAGAGCTGCTCTGGCTCAAGCAGAAGCCAGGAGCCAAGTTCACTTGGGTGCCACCACTGCCCCAGAAGTGGCTCTTAGGACCCCCTCCTCTAGGGACCCAGGGTCTGCAGTATACAGTCTCAACACTAACCAAGTTCTAGAGACGCCTCTACTACCTGCAGCAGTTCATCTCTGGTGTCAGTTTTCCTTACAGGGTAGAGAATTGCACCTCTAGGTACTTTCCATCTATTGATCTGTGGGGCCTCACAGAACATGCCTTTTCCTTTCGTCCCAGGCAGAGCCTAACATGACTTTTCCTTCCGCGTTGTTGATTTGGGTATGAACATTGTGGCTTCCCTAAGTCTTCTCCATGGAAACATATATACTTCCTATAACTCTTCTTCAGTGTCATGACTTTAGGTGTCTAGTATTCCTGTTATTTTCTCGAGCAAAGAGAAAGAGTCCTTGACTTCTATGGAGGTGACAGGGGTGGGCTGGGGAAGGTTACACAGTGAACTGGCTGGTTTCTCACGAGCTTTCTAGGTGGTCTTGGGAGGAGTTTAAACTGTGGCCTAAATCTCTGAGCACATTCTGGTTCTCCCCCGCCTGAAGCCCTAAATACCTATGCCAATTTAGAGAAACTTCTGAAAATCAATCAGCCTTCTTGATAAAAATGTACAGACACTGGGACTAAACCATGTATGTTACTGCTTCATGCTCTTTTCCTAATGCTTAGCACAGAGTTTACACCAAAAAATGTGTTGAAACTCGAACTCGGGGGAGGGGGGGGTAAAGACAACATATGTAACCTAAACATCTGTACCCCCATAATATGCTGAAATTAAAAAAAAAAAAAAATGTGTTGACTGACTGACTGACTTTTTAAGGCATGAGCCATGTGCCCAGCCTTGTGAAAGGGTAGCCAGCGAAGGAAACTAGGGAAGTAAAATACTTGATTTCTACATTCTATTTGGGGGAGGGGAGTTTGTTAAGGCTTCCACAAACATAGGCTACTATTGTTCCTGTCTCTTTGAAGAGATGGAGAAGATCACAGGACTAAGTTCAAGGCTCTGCTTTGATGGGGTTCCACTAGAAAAAATGAGGCAGGTAACTTAGCTTGCAGAAGC
The DNA here is from genome assembly GCA_004363605.1 of Indri indri. Taxonomy (NCBI): domain Eukaryota; kingdom Metazoa; phylum Chordata; class Mammalia; order Primates; family Indriidae; genus Indri; species Indri indri. Next base: position 182,029 of record RJWJ010000123.1, on the reverse strand, counting down.
AGAGGGCGCTGGACTGAGAGAGGCACTGTGAAGGAGCTACCCAGGAGAACTGGAGAGGCCGAGCGAGCATCTTCTTAATAAAAGCCACACGCAATTAACTTCAGAAGCCCTCACTCACCTGGAGCCGGCAGCGACCAGCTTCCCATGCTGCATCTTGCCTGGATAATCATAGCCACTGGTTTCCATCAGTCTTGATTTAATATGGCACCCCTCCTGGCTGTGAGTGCATTTACAGGAAAGGGCTGGGAGGCCGAGGCGAAGCCTAGCTGGGCTTGCTCTGCTCAGAGATGGGTGGCTGTGTTGAGTGGCTCTGCGGAGGAGGGATCCAGGAGAAGGGGTGTGGCAGGTATCCCGACTGTTGGGCATCTCTCAGGGGACAGGTCTGACATTGAATATGGCAGTGTGTTCACTGAGAGGCAGCTGAGGTGGGGGTAAGGGCAGGCAGAATAAGACCCTGGGCAACAGTGGGAAGGTAGGTATGTATGGAGGAGGGGAGAGAAGAGAGGCCAGGCTGCTATTTGCCTCTCATGGGGAGGTTAGCTCTACAGAGTCCACCTGCTGCTCACAGACAGCATTAGATATGCCCCATATTGCTGACTCCCTGATTCAGACCCTAACTCATGTCATAGTCAGGACCCTGAAACAGGATGACAGAGAGGACTGGGCAGGGAGGTCGACATAGGGCACGAGGGTAAAAGATGAGACTGGGGTGGGTGGGGGGACAATGGAGAAAACCTGGAATGAGGAATGGTAAGAGAGGAGCCTAGGGTTCCAACGAACAAGTCTAGGGGATGCAGAGCAGATGGGAACATGAGACCATGGGAGGAGAGAGGCACCCAAGGACTTGAAAGTCTCTTAAACTAGCCCATAAAGTACATCCCTGTAGAGGAAGGCTGGACACAAAGCAGGTCAGCCCCATTACACGTGGTAACTACTAGGTCAGCACCCCAGATTCCATTCTCCTCTCTTCCAATCTACTACAGCCATATTTTTAACATGTAAATCTGATCATGTCATTCCTCTGCAAATAGCTGGACTGATCCAGAGACAAGACTGGTGAGAGAAGTTAAGAAAGGCAAGGACTGGCTAAAGTGAGAAAATGAGTTTGTGTTCTCAGTGCATCAAATCAGGGCATAAGATGTGGATTGTGTCATAACTTTGATCACTTGGTTAAACTGGTGTCTGCCAGGTTTCTCCAATATCATTTTTCCCTTTTTAATTAATAAATATCTTGTGGGGAGAAACTTTGACATGATGTAAATATCCTGTCACTCCTCAAACTTCAACTCACCAGTTTTAGCATCCACTGATGGGTCTTGCCTGATTTGGGACTGGCTGTTGACAGTGCAGAGATTAAGTAAGTTCAAGCAAGGTTCCACTGGCAGCAAGTAATAGAGACGGAACACCAACCCTTGCCCAACTTCAGAGACTGCGCTGTCCACCTGGAGATGAGCCTTGTTCCCTGTCTTCAGGGAGTTCAAAGTCTATTTAGGGAGATGAGACTTAAAACACAAATTTTCTATTCCTACTTCTAGTACAGGGGTACCTAATGAATTTACGGAAAATAAATCCCGGAGGGTGTTTCTTGCCAGAAATTCATAACCTGAGTTGAATCAAAAGGAAACATTAGACGAACCCAAATTAAGGGAAATTCTACAAAATAACTGGCCTGTACTTGTTAAAATGTCAAGTCAAGATCACGAGAGACAAGAAAAGACTGAGGGACTCTTCCAGATTAAAGAAGACTAAAGAGATATAACAACTGAATACAATTTAGGATTTGGAATTTTCTTTTCTTGTAAGGAGAATTATTGGGACAACTGGAGAAATCTGAATAACATCTCTAGATTAGATAATATCAATGCCCTGATTTTGATGACTGTATTGAGGTTATATAAGAAAACGTTCCTGTTTTTTAGGAAATACATACAAGTATTTAGTGATAAAGGGGCATTCTGTGTATAACTTACTCTCAAATGATTCAGAAAAAATTACAAATCTTCACATATTATTTATATAGATAAATAATAAAGCAAGTGCGATAAAATGTTAACAGTTGGGAATGTGAGTGAAAGGTTCATAGGAATTCACTGCACTGTTTCTGAAATTACGCAAAAATAAAAGTTAAAAAAATTAGCATAATGCCTGCCCTTGGGGGCTAGGCAGTGACTAGAAGGGAACATGAGGCAGGCTTCTGAGTGCTGCTATTTCTATTTCTTTTATTTTTTTTGAGATAGAGTCTCGCTCTGTTGCCCCAGCTAGAGTGTAGTGGCATCATAGCTCACTGCAATCTCAAACTCCTGGGCTCTAGTGAGCCTCCTGTGTCAGCCTCCCAAGTAGCTGGGACTATGGGCACATGCCACCATACCTGGCTAATTTTTTTCTATTTTTAGTAGAGATGGGGTCTCCCTCTTGCTCAGGATGGTCTTGAATTCCTGACCTCAATAGATCCTCCCGCCTCAGCCTCCCAGAGTACTAGGATTATAGGCGTAAGCCACCATGCCCAGGCTATTTCTATTTCTTGATCAGGTGTGTTTAGTTTGTGAAAACACAGTGAGCTGTATATTACTGATATGTGTACCTTACACAAGAATATTTCAATAAAAAGTTTTTTAAAAGTTGAAAAAAAAAGATAAAGCACTTAGTACTGTGTCTGGCCCATAGTAAGCCACACGAGCCGGGCATGAGGTAAGCCAGAACCTGTAACGAGAGCGAGGCATGGGGAGGAAGAAGATAACCCTCCTACCCTCCTGTGTGCCCCACCCCTCCTCTCCTGGAAGGCTTCGCTCAGCTTTCACGGGAGCGCCCAGGCTTTCAGACTGGAGCGTGGGCCCAAGGGAGCATCATATCCCCAGCTACCCCTGAAGCAAATGAAAAAATATAGAGATAGGAAATGTGCTTGTGATCCTGTCACTGGGATATGCAAATAAAATATATAGGATAGGCCTATCTGCCTAATATTCCTGCCGATGCATTCTTTGGGTGTGATTAAAATGAGCAATAAATTCCTCGTGAGTCTCAGTGGAGTGAGGATCGGGAGTGGAGATGCAAGCTGGCACGAGCGCGTCCCCCTCAGCTGAATATTCATCATGGGATAGCTCCCCATATTTTTGTTTTATCTGCTATCATGTGCACAGAGATATATTTCCACCTCTCCTTCTCCTCTTAGTTAAGACATGAAAATGTTCTCGGCTTTAAGTATTAAACTCTCCATCCATTGAAATCCTTCAAAGTGAGACCACAGGCTACTTCATCTATGAAGCCTGCCTGCTCATTCTGCCAGGAGACAATCCACGCTTTCTCAGAGCCCTCACCAACTCTGTGCAAACCTTCCTAAGACAGCTGGGCTGCAGGTATCAGAGCTCAGAGCACCTGCCTCTTCCCTAGCTGGATGGCAACCTGAGGGAGGGGGCTGGGCCTCATCCACCTCTGGATCTTCTCAGGGGTGCCTAAGGAAGCTTCGGCACAGAGAACACCGAGAGAACTGAGGAACCCAGCAGTGAGGAGAAAATCAAGCTACTTAAGGTGATGTAAATGATATATTTTAAAGGGCAAAATGAAATAAAAAATTAGGGGTATGAATAATTTTAAAATGGGAAAATCGCCAATAATATTAAGTGAAAAAAAAGCAGATTCCAAATATAGAACAAAATCATAACTCCTTCAGAGCCAATAGGATCATTAATACCTTTGGAGCCAAGTAGGAAAAACAAATGCCTGACAACCAAGGACATAATACAATAGGGGATGTGGCACCCTGTGGCTGGAAAGTGCACATTCCCAATCCCCAAGGCATTAAGTTTACATTTTTGAAAAACTCTGGGTTGGCTACATAAAACGTGGCTGCCAGCTAAAGACCCCCTGTTATATACTGTAGACTATCAACCAGGTCAATAAACAAGGCCATCCATATACATATACATAGATGCTGTCCAGAAAAGGCTACCACAGTATTGTAAGAGGAAAACTCTGATTCAAATCCTAATAGTCACTTGCAACAACTTGATTTTCTGTAAGTCACCTGCTTGCTTTCTTGCAGCTTCAGTTTTCTTATCTGTGAAATCGGGGTAATAAGAAATGCTTCATTGATTTGTTATAGGATTAGAAAAAAATATGTATTAGAGCACCTGGCACAGTGCCTAGATACATTTGATAAATGACACCTACTATTATTATAAATAAAAGTATTAATAGTGGTTATGTCTAGGTAGTGGGCTAGAATGCTTTTACCAGAAATTTATCTCAGTTGTCAACTCTTCCAGGAAGCCTTCGTTGGCCAGTCACACCACTGATGACTGAGTGCTGTCACAGTTTACTTGCCTATCTGCTTGTCAGACAGTGAGCTCCTAGAGTGTTTTATTCATCTTCTTCCCTTTGAGCCCAGAGCCTGGCATATAGATATCATTCATAAATACGTACTATGTTATTTAATTCTATTCATTTTACTTTTCTCTATATCCAAAATCTTCTATAATGAGACATATGACTTTAATACTCACAAATTTTCTATAATGAGCATAATTTGACTATGGAGTGGTAGATGAAGGTGGAGGAGGCTGAGCTGGGTGGCAGGGGGCTGGCTGGACGGACAGAAGGAGAGCCAGATAAGATCAGAGGGGCAGTGGCCCATGTCTAGACAAAGAGCCAGAAGATGAGGCCTCAGGCTGGAGCCTCAGCACCCTCCAGGCCTGAGTCATTATGTTACAGATGCAGGGCCTGAACGCAGAGAGAGGCAGCTGCTTCTCACTTACTGGCAGAGGGAGAAAGAACTCAGGTCTAAAACAGTGTTCTTCCCACAAAAGCCTGCCTCACAATTTTGAAGAGGTTGTTTTTTGCAGCTTGGAGGAAAAGGGCAGAGCAGAAATAATGGGTGACCAAGTAGATGCGGAACAACTGAGAGACAGCTAGTGCTGCTGACATCTAGGGAGAGCTGAGGGTGGTTCGCGTGGGTGGAATCTGATGGGACAGCAGAGCAATTAGGTGGAGACGCTCAGTGGACACTTGGATATTCAGGATGGAGGAAGTCCAGACGGGATGGAGGGATCAAGCACAGAGACGAAAACAGATGAACAGTGTCTCAGTTGAGAGGCCATGGACTCTCTAGGCTGGCTCTAAGCAGTCATCTATCCTCTAAAGGCAGCCCTTCCACTGTGGGATAGCTCTGTTAGGGAGCTCCTTCCTGAGGCTGCCACCCAGTAAGCCTGGCTTTGTTCTAGCTTTGCCAATGAGTGAATTTCATCTCCTCTCACCCACAGCTGTCCCTGTGCCTGAATGCACAGTCTCTCTTCTCCAGGACACATGCGCCCATTGCCTTCAGCTTTTTCTCATGGCACAGTTCCTCTTGCCACTCCACTGCCCTCCTCTGCACAGGCTCTCAGGGCTCAATGTCTACTTAGAATGTGGTGTCTGTAATTGCCCTCCATGCTCCAGAAGGGGCTGACTGGCACAGGGATTGCAACTACCTTTTGTTCACCCTGGACCTTGGCCTTGTAATAATGTGGCCAACATCAGGCCACTTCCTTTGGGCAGCCAAATTTTGTTGAGGGTCCCCCACTAGGCCTAACCTCTCCCCCTGTGCTGGCGCTAAGAGGCCTGTTCCCTTGCTTCACATGGCCAGACCAGTGCCTGCCTTGTCACACCACCTGACAAACCATGGGTACTCTTGGCTAGGTCCAACACGTGTCACTCAGGGGACAGCAATTGGGCTTGAAAGGGCAGAAGATGACAGGGGTACTGTCCCCGAGGTTATCTGAAACAGTGCTGAGGGGTTTCTTTAAGGCACTCAGAGAAGCTGACCAGACTCCCAGGGCTGCTCCTAGGAGTGGAAAATTTAAACAAAGGAAGGGAAGCACTTGCCCTCCGGAATTTAGTATCTCTTTCTGGTCCTAAGGGCCTCTTGTGATGGGCTGTGGAAAGCTAGTCACCCTTGCTAACTCCTTCCCTTCTCTGGAGGAAATTGTTGCAAGACCATTACTAAGGATACCAGGGAGGTAAATTCAGTATAGTTAATGCTGATGACCAAGCATTTCCAGTTCTCCCATTCTAGGATTAATATCCTTGTGATTCAGTGAGAACATGGGATTAGTTCTGGCCAATGAGTTGTGAGTGGAAGTGAAGGGTCCTCCTCCTAGGCTGAGCATTCAACTACAGACGGAAGACCCTTCAGAGTATGCTTTTCCCTCTGGTGAGCAACCAGCAACATTCCAGCAGGTGGCTGCTCTGCCCGTCGGGATCCCTGGGTGCCTAGGATGAGCAAAGCCTGCCCTGACCCCCAACCTCACTGTTGCAGCATGAGGCAAAAATAAATTTGTTGTTTTAAACCATTGAAATTTTGGGTTGTTACACTAGCACAATCCTGACTGATACACAATCGTGCATTGAACAGAACCTTAGAAACCATTTAGTCCGAAGTTTTCACGCCACAGAGGAAAACCGAGCTTCAGTGTGGGGAAGGTCACGTGGGCAGTGAGTGGTGAAGCTGGGATCAGAACCCATGTCTCCTCTGTCTCAGTCCAGTGAGCTAAGTGCTCCGACTCAAGGCAGAGAGAATATCTGCCACTAGGTGGGACCTGCCACATGGAATCATCTCAAGGCACCTCAGCCTATTTGAGGACAAGGGACTCCATGATGCTGGAAAGAGCTCAAGAGTGACAGTCAGAAACCAGGTCTTCTAGTCCTGCCACTGAACCTACTACATGACCTTGTGGTCGAGCCTATTAGCTTCAGTTTTGATGCTAACTCACTCTGGGACTAAAGGCAAGCCACATCATAGCTCTGGGCTCCAGTTTCCCCAGGTGGAAGACGAGTCGTTGGTTTAGGTTTCAGAGATTTGAAACTTGTGCCCCCAGGAGAGCCCTCTCAGAGGCTCCCCCAGGAGGGAAGGGTGGGCCACATGGGCAGCGCTCTGGTCCCTTCAACTAGAATAGCTCAGTTTTCCTCTGATTTATTTGTTTATGATTTCCTAAGATTCCCATCACTGAACTTGATTTCTAAGGTCCCTGCCAGCTCTGAAATTTATAATTCTAGTTCTTAGATTCTGCGCAGTAGTTTGTGAGTTACAGATCTGTGGCTGGGAGAGGCAGAAGACTTAGCCTTGTTTTCAGGGAGTTCAAAAGTCTAGTTGAGAAGATCGAATTAAGATGGAGAATTTTTTGGTTCAGACTCTATACCAGGCTCTTTGGAGTGTATGTGGAGGGGAGGGGTGAGGAATGGTTCTAGAAGGAGTGGTGATGGGAAAAGATTGATGAGGCTGTAGAATACATGAGTACTAGGAGAAACACTAACTTGGGCTAAAGGTTTTGTCTGGCTAGCCCCCTCCTCTAAAAACGAACTGGGAGGCCCATCATTTTAAAAATTTAATTTAAAAGTTAATCTTCGGAAAATACAAGTGGCCCAGGCCTCTCCCTGGTCATGACAGGGGCAGCTTCCCATTCTTGATGAGACTAGGGGCTGGATTTGTATTTAAACAGACAGTAATCACCTAAGGAGAAGTGGCCTTTGGTGTGGAACCTGACATAATTTAATGAGTGAAAGATTAAATGATGCATGGAGTGCCCACCAGCCTCCTCCTTTCTCTGAGACTTACCTTAGCCTCTGAAGTCCTCAGAAGCTTCATCACCTCCCCTTCTCGGGCATAATCCAAGGGTGTGTGTCCCATTTCATTCCTCTGCAGGGGGTTGGCTCCTGGCAAGAACAGATGGATAAATGGTACAGAGGCTCCATGAGCGATTGGTGGAACCTCAGCCTTCCCTTGGAGGTGGCTTGGGGCTCCAATGTCTATGTGAGGAATGCCCATGCACATGTAAAAAATCATAGAATGACGGGAAGAACACATCAAGCTATTCTGGGAGGAGAACTCTTAGTCCTGTCTGACAAAGATGGCAGAGTATCGGGGGTTCCTACATGTGTATACACACATGTTCAGTAACACACTGCATACACATAGATGCATTATACATACACAAATACACACAGCTGAACATGCTAACAAAATATACCAAATATAGAGATTCATACACTCCAACATAAATACATGTAAACACACAAATTCATACCTACATTCATCAGAATGTCCACATTTTCCAACATATTTGCATACAAACATTCGTATTCATGAAGCCATATAAAAGGGTTCCTTTCTTTTTTTTTTTTTTTTTGAGACAGAGTCTCACTCTGTTGCCTGGGCTGGAGTGCTGTGGCGTCAGCCTAGCTCACAGCAACCTCAAACTCCTGGGCTCAAGCGATCCTCCTGCCTCAGCCTCCCGCGTAGCTGGGACTACAGGCACACGCCATCGTGCACGGCTAATTTTTTCTATTTTTAGTTGTTTTGGCCAATTTCTTTCTATTTTTAGTAGAGATGGGGTCTTGCTCTTGCTCAGGCTGGTCTCGAACTCCTGAGCTCAAACGATCCACCCGCCTCGGCCTCCCAGAGTGCTAGGATTACAGGCATGAGCCACCGCGCCCGGCCAAAAGGGTTCCTTTCTAAACAGAGAATGTCCCAAACAACAATTAAAAGGTTCCCCTTCTTTCTGCTCTCTTCTCCTCTCTCTCCTTTAATGTTCTCTTACCTCTGGGCATTTCCTGTCTGCCAGAGTCAGCTGAGGGCTCTGGAAGGGTGTGGGCATCACCAGCAACCTGGCTCTGCCACTCTAGCTGTTGGTGAGTGTGGGTATGTGCGTAGGCATTTCCTGTAATCATTAGTTCCTGTGATTTGAGGACAAGGAACTTTGAATAGAACACAAAGAAGAGGTTAGCTGGGGGCGACGTCTGTACCTTCTAAGTGCTGGCAACTGATAAGCCTGTACAAAATATCTACTTTGTGCAAGGCTTGGCAGTTATGGAGGAAAGGCTACTCTGATCCTCTGCGCTGTCAGAATGTCCTTCCCAAAGCCCCAGTCTGAGCACCTCACTCTCTTCTTCAAAGGCCATACATTCCGTTCAGTTTGACAAATCTTGAATAAATGGAGCCTGAGGACATAGAAGAATCAGATCTGGCCCTGGTCAAAAGGCACTCTTCTCAAGGTAGCAAGACAGAAATATAAGAAGAAAGCCATGCTTTGTACATAGCAGATGCTCAATAAATATATACTCAACGAAACATCGAAGTATAAGGTAATAATTATCTAGTATTTCTTGAGCTACTTTCTTGCAAGGAAGTATTGTCTAAAGTAAAGAAGAGTTAAGACTGAGTCCCCGACATAGAATATAATGGGCTGGCTGGGGACACATTCAGCACAGTGCCTGGCTGACAGTGGGTATCTAACCACTGTTTGCTGACAGTAAAAATCGGTTTCTCAATCAAGTCTGTAGAAACATTTATATTATGATACAAAACTATTCCTACTGAAGGTCTCTTCTTAAAAGACCCTATAACTTATCAATAATAGTAAACATTTATTAAGCGTTTATGTGTGGCTGTCTGCCTAGGCTGCGGAAGAGGCTAAACCTAAACAGGTGTGGGAGGAGGAGGGGGAAGGGGCGGTGTAGGAAGTACAATCCAAGCAAGGGAAACATTATCGATAAGAAAAAAAGAGAATACTTTTTTACACAATTCTATTTGCTAACAGGAATTTAGTATACAATTTTGATATATATTATTTTTATTAAGATATAATTCACACACTATAAAATTAAACCTTTTAAAGTACATAATTCAGTGGTTTAAAATACACTCACAAGGTTGTGCAACCATCACCATTACCCAATACCAGAACATTTTCATCCCTCAGAAAAGAGACCCTGTAGCTATTGTTAGATACTCTCTATTTCCGCCCCTACCTCTCTCAACCATGGAAACCATTAGTTTACTGTCTGTCTCTGTGGATATGCCTATTCTGGATATTTCATATAAGTGGAATTGTATAATATGTTGCCTTTTGTGTCCGACTTCTTTATGTTTTAAGATTCATGCATGTTATAGTATGGCTCAATAATATCCCATTCTGTGAACACACTACATTTTGTTTCTCCATCTAACAGCAGATGGACATTGAAGTTGTTTCCCCTTTTTGGCTGTTATAAATGGTGCTACTATGAACACTCATGAACAAGTCTTTGTGTGGATGTATATTTTCATGTTTCTTGGGCAGACACCCACCTAGGAGTCACGATATAATAATAACAGTGCTGGTATTTACTGAGCACTTACTCTGTGCCAGGCACTGTGCTCTGTACTTTCTATACATTTTATCATTTAATCTTCACATCTACTTAATTCCCTCCCCCAGTATATTTTAAACCACTGAATTATATACTTTAAAAGGTTTAATTTTATAGTGTGTGAATTATTAAGTAGATGTGAAGGGATAGGAGGGATAGGAAGTAAAATCCTCAAGCTACAGACACGGAAACTGGGCTTGGAGAAGTGAAATAACTAGGCCAAGGTCACAAAGCTAGCTTTATTTGGCTTGAACTAGGAGTTGAAACCACCCCCAGGTTCTTCTGATTGAGGGTGGCCACAATACACCCCTGCTGAGAAATCCTTCAATGGCCTTTCACTGGTTACAGGACAAAGTGCAAACTCTTTAGTAAGGAGGGTGTTTATGGTCTTCCTAACTAGTGGGCAAGTCCTCAGAGGCTCAGTTGGAGCCTCATTCTTTTGTTCAATTCCGTTGGCTCTTACCAGGCACTTTCTATCTTTAGGGATCTGTATGCAGGATGATGGGGGATTGGCAAAGCCAATAAATGGTTTTCTTCTTTATATTTTTGACCGTTCTGTAGCAACTGATACCTTGGCCACTTTTTCCTTTGAGTTCTGTAAAACTACTCTTCAGGTTTTCCTCCCACTCCTGTGACCGTTTCTTCTCTGTCTCCTTTGCAGGCTCCTCTTCCTGTCTTTAAGATTAGGTGCTACCCTAGAGTTCAAGTCTAGCACAGTCCAGGTGTCTAGGAGCTAATGGGGACAAGAGATGGGCACACAACTGTAACACAGGCTGAGTGTGATCAGGGTGCTCAAACAGGGACAGACAGATGGACAACACTGTGAGGGGCTTAGGAAGGAAGACAGTGCTCAGGGGCTGTTCACGCGGCCCAGCCTTCCTGGCCCACCCGTTTTCTGTGGCACTCAGCACTGAGGGGCTTTGCAAGGGCTGAGAAGCCAGTGGCAGACAGGGTCCTCCCCTCCCTGTAAAGTTCCTGTGGCATAGCTGGGGCAGAAAGGGAGGCACAATTAAGCAGAGGAAAGGCCTCTCCTTTCTTAGGCAGCCTTGAGGGGAGCTCTGTCACTAGATACGGGCTGGAGTAGAAGGAGGGATTTGGGAGAGACCTCTGGAAGGGAAAGAAAAGAGCAGTGAAGACAGGAGAAATGGGTAGGAAGAGAGAAAGAAATGAGAGAGACAGGGAGGGAGGGTGAGGAGAAGGTGAGATAGGAAGACAGTGGAAGAAAGAACAGAGGGTGAGATTAGCCTCTTCAAACAAGTGCTGTCAGTGATCTATATTTGCTTACAGAATGAAAAATGTGTGCCATAAACATTGGCTACTGAGTAATTTCTAGCAGGAGTCATGTCACTTCTCATAAAGGATGGGATGGGGACAGGTAGGACATCTCTGCACCTGGGCCAGCTAGCACAGGGGCTCCTTTTAAAGCAGTGTTGGGCCTGTCTCCAGCCCAGGAAGCTCTCAGGTCAGGCCCCACCCAACCACTCATGGGGTAAGGCTCCCTAAGGTTCCAGAGCCTCAGGGCAGCACATCTGCCCCCATTTTGGGAAAACTGAGGCAGGGGCACCAGGGATAATGTCCATCTAATATTAGTCCCCCGGCCCCACACCCTCACTCTGACTTGACTAATTGCTGTAATAATTGATAGAACCTGACTTCTACTACTGATCGATTTCACCTCCACGACCAACGGCCACAAACCATTACGCTCCAATAAATAACCACGTTGGGCCTCACCCGCCTGCCCTCTCCGGGGGCATCAGGATGGCCCGTGCCCTGGCCTGACCTCCCCTTGCCTCCTACCCAGGGCCCCTCCGGGCCGAGCAGCTGGTCTAGAGGGCCAGGCCTCTGGGAGCAAGTGAGAGGGCTGGACGGAGGTGGGGAGTGCTAATCGCAGGCCATCCGTCACCTCCCACTGGCTGTCTGGGGCTGGGGCAAACACCTGGAGCACCCCAGGCAGTGTGGTGCAGGACCCCTCCCCTCCTCTCCCTGCTCCAGATTAGTTTGTCCCAGCTTATAATATTTGATAAATAGCAGACTGGCTTCCTGGCAGCACTGCTGCGGCTGCGCCTGCCCGCTACAGCTGTGGAAGGTCACTCATTGGGGAAATATGTTTCTGTCAGTGGTATTGAAAAAAGTTTAGTGGAGTGACAGGCCTCAATTTTTCAAATTTTATTAACTCCATCCTCTTAACCATTTGTCTTGAATTCCTTCAGATTCTGGGGGATCTGTCAATAGGGCTTGGGCCAGGAAAGTAGTGTGGGGGTGGGTGGTCATGGGGCTGGTGCTGGCTATGCCACTGTGGCTGGCGTGGGTCTCTTCGCCCAGGGCAGGGTAAGGCAGTGGAAATGGTGTTGGTGGGAGAGAAGGCCTAGCCCACTGGTGCTGAGGGAGCCCACTTCTCTCCTCTGGTTCAGCACCTGCCTTTGATTTGACACAATCATTGACTCTCCAAGTATTAATAGAAAAAGACCTTAATGGTGAGCTCTTCTAATTCCCTGAAAAGATTCTTCTCTCTACTACATCTGAAACAGGTGGTCACCCTGGCTCCCCTGAATGTGCCCAGTACCCAGCGCCAAGCTCATAGTTCTCCAAGGGGTTTCCCCCATTTAACTGAGGGCAATCCTTCTTATGTGAGTCCCAGCCTCTCTCACCAACCCCACTTCCATCCTGGTCTTCCTGCAAACACCTGCTCATCTTTTAAGACTCAGTTCAGATTTCTCCTCTAGGAAGCCTTCCTTGTTCCCCCCCATGCCAGGTTGGGTACCATCCTTTGCATTCCCATAGGCCCTTCTGCTTCCATCTTATTGCACTGATCACTCTGAATTAAAGTCTGTCTCCAACCAAGAGAGTTCTCAGAAGTCAGGGACCAGGTCTCACACACTGCTACATCCTTGCTACCCAGCACAGGAGAGGTGCTCAAAATATTTGCCAGGTGAATGAACTGTATTCACTCGAGGTGCTATCTTCTGAGGCCACAGAGAACACGGCTGTTCTTTCTGCCCCAGGAGAGCCTTTCTAACAGCAAGTGCATAACCATGTCCCTTGTTCCTGTAGGCCAAAGTCCCTAGGTTCTTTGTTGGTCCCAGGTGGCTCTCTGCCTGGGTAGCAGAACAGGTCAGGTCAGCCCTCAACACCCTCTGTGCTCTGTAAGTGGGAAGTGGGGAGGAAGGGGTTGGAAAGAGGCCCACTTGCCCTTCCTAGGGAGAATGCTGAAATTAGGGTGGGGGGTGGGATTCAGATCTTCTCTGTGCTGGTGGGAGGGGTTTGCAAACTGGGGCGTGAGGCATAGAGGAGGCTTGTTGTTCCCTCCTCCTTTGACTCTATCCTATCCTGGCCCTCTATAAATATCAAAGAAGGTAATGTATATAAGAAGGCTTAAAGAAAAACCAACAGTAAATGCCCTATACAAATGTGTTAGGCCATTATTATCAATAATATTGACATGCTCCCCCCTACCCCCAGTTCTGTCAGCATACTGCCCTTCTTGTGATGCAATTCAATCACACTGCAGCTTCCATGACTCACCCCTTTTTTCTGGAAGAGCACAGTGGGGGTGAGGGGTTGTCATCCCTGGCTGTGTCATCCAGGGCACTTGCTTCACTGCTCTGGTGGTAATGACTGCTGCCCTGTCTACCTCTAAGGGTTTCGTGAGGACTAAATAAGATAAAAAGTTTGAAAATGATTAAAAAAAGATTTTACAGGTGTATGATAGTCTTTGTAATCACATTTACATTCACTCTTCCTTTCCCTTTCTGCTGCTAGCTGCTTCACCACCTTCATCCTGATCTTCACTATTTCAGCAGTCTGTTTACTATCTGTTCTTGTTGAATATAAAGCAAAACTTTCCCATGATCGAGATGCCAGTGTGGACCAATCTATTCTTATTGGTTGTGAGCTCCCCATCAAGGAAGCATTCAGAGAGGGACAGGACAACCACATCTGAGAAGGTGTGCACATTCCTTGTCTCTGTGCTCATCCCCGCTTGGTTGTCTGGGCTGCTCCTCAGTCCTGGAACCCCACCCGTCATCTCCCGGATGATCCTACCCAGCCTTCAAGGCCCAGTTCCCTCCTCTTCCAGAGATCAGTGTTCTGCCTTCTGAGCTCCTGTTGTCCTCCCTACTCACTTCCTTTCCTAGCCCTGGGCCTGCCATTTTCATAGCTGGTCTGTACCTGGGAAGAGAGCCCCGGTCTCCTGATACCTCATCCTTAACTTTTTCCATAAACCACACCAAATACTGCTTGACATCTGTATACACGCAGACATGCACACTTGCAGATGTGCCTCCCCTGCGACCAAGAATATTTCCGGGCACTTATTACGTGTCATACCCTGTGCTGACATGGATTTAATTCTTAACAACTTGGTAAAGAAAGCAGGAGGAGTATTATTTTTTCCATTTTACAGATGACTTAACTGAGTCTTGCAGAAGAGCAAGAGGAGGAGACAGGTTAACATTTGTTGGGGATGAGGCCTTTATATACAGTGTCTGAATTATTCATCATACAAAGAGTCTTTGAGAAAACAGAGGCTCAGAGAGCTGAAATAATTTGCCTACAGTCATACTGCAGATAAACAGTAAAGTTGGGATTTAACATGGGGATTTATTATACTGTTCTTTGTTTTGTGTATGTTTGAAATTTTATATAGTAAAAATTTTTCTTAGAAAAAGAAGCCAGGTCTGGTTTTCCACCACAAGGTGCTATCTTGCAAAGGTCTGATGACTCAAAAAGAAAGAAAATTCATCTTCCTTCCTCCCTTCCAGTGTGCTCAGATGCTCCAAAGCAAAGAAGGGAGTTTCTAAAGGCAAGTTTGGAATAAACAGCTTTGTAGAAAGGGCACGAAATAGGGCTCCCTTTCCTCTCATTCAGGGCTCCCTTATCTGGGGGCCAGGTGAATGGTGATCCATATTAACTGACCTCCCTGAAGGTCACACAGAAGTCCTAACCCCCTGATGGATACAGTCAGATGGGATCCCTTGCCTTCAGGGAGGCAGATTTCTGAAGTTCAGGGAACAGAGAGCTATTGCCTCATGGCTGGATCCAGCCATTCCATTAAAACCCACTGAGCATTGACTCTGAGCCAAGGGCTAGGCACATAGTGGAATCAGACATATTCCTGCCCTCAGGCAGAACCCAGACTGGTGGCCAGCAGGGATAGAGACAATGACAACAGAGTATGGTAAGTGTTGAGGGGTGGTGAGGAGATGAGGGTGATGATCTCCCTCTCCCACAATACAAGGGAGTCCCACATTGCAGCTGAGATGGGAAACCACAGTACCAGCTGGAGAAGAACAGAAGATGCTGCACTAAGCACTAAAGAAAAACAGACTGGAGAAGTGGAGGAGCCTGGGTAAGGGAAGGGCAGACCCGAAGTCACAGAGACTGGGAGAGTGGGAGCTAGAACCCAGGCCTGCTAGTCCTGGGCTCTGTCCGCCCCTACTGTCTCAGCCTCCGACCACTTCCTGGCTTGTACTTCCCCAGCACTGCCTGGAAGAACTGGCCCACACTGGGCTGCCACTGCTCTCTTCAGTGGTGCCAAACTCCTCTTTGCCCACCATTCAGACCCTGTGTTCTGCAAGGCCCAGTTCCATTTCCCTGCCCTGAAGCTTTTCCAGACCACTCTAGCCTAGAGACCACTTCCTCCTTTGAACAACTAGAGCACTCTAATCACAAAGTTCACACATGTGTCTTGTCTCTAGACTCAGATGTATTATTAAGTGATGCTTTGTGAGTGCCTAGAAAAGGAAATGGTGATGATCGTTAGGCTTCAGGGTGGGTGCACAGAAGCCAAGTCATGCCAGACTAACTTCCTTTCCTTTCTTTCTTTCTTTCTTTTTTCACCCTGAGATGTGGTCTTGCTCTGTTGCCCAGGGTAGACTACAGTGGTGTCATCATAGCTCACTGCAACCTCAAACTCCGAAGTTTGAGTGAGCCCCCTGCCTCAGTCTCCCAAGTAGCTGGGACTACAAAGGTGTGCCACCATGCCTGGCTAAGTTTAAAAAATTTTTTTGTAGAAGGCTGGGTGTGGTGGCTCACACCTATAATCCTAGCACTCTGGGAGGCCAAGGCAGGAGGATTGCTTGAGGTCAGGAGTTTGAGACCAGCCTGAACAAGAGCAAGACCCCATCTCTACTAAAAATAGAAAAAATTAGCCGGGCATGGTGGTGCGTGCCTGTAGTCCCAGGTACTTGGGAGACTGAGGCAGAAGGATCACTTGAGCCCAGGAGTTTGAGGTTGCTGTGAGTTAGGCTGACACCATGGCACTCTAGTCCAGGTGACAGAGTGAAACTTTATCTCAAAAAAAAAAAAAAAAAAAAAAAAAAAAATTTTTTTTTTCAGAGACGGGTCTTGCTATGTTGCTCAGGCTGGTGCTAAACTCCTGGCTTTAAGCAATCCTTCCACCTCAACCTCCCAAATTGCTGAGATTACAGGTGTGACCCATCGTGCCTGGCCCTCTCCTTTCTTTATCAGGATTGCCTGTTTGCCCAATCAGGTACAGTTAAGGCAAATGTGTGCACTTCATCAGACATTTGATGGGATGTCTCAGGACACCTCTGTAATCATGATGGAGAAATGTGGGCTGGATGCCAGTATCATATAAAATGTTAGTACGTGACTAATGGACTAACCAGACCCAAGCGGGTGGGGTCACTACTGGATCAGAGGTGAACTCGAAGGAAGTTTCCAGTGGCAGCAAATAGGCTTGGTCCTGTTTTGCATGTTTACCTCTGACATGGATATCACAGGGATGGCCTACTCATCAAATCTGCAGATATAATTAGGGTGGGAAGGGTACCAAATACACCTGATGGAAGATTGACATTAAGAACTAAAACAAATGAGATGAAAATTAATGGAGACAAATGGGAAGTCCCAGGTTTTGGAAGAGAGACAAAGTGAAGATTGTTCTGGGAAATCCGATTGAGATAGGAAAGCATTTAGAAGCCACGTGAGAAATACGGTTTAAGGAACTGGAGGTTTAGGCTGGAGAAAAGACAGCTCAGGAGAACAAGCCTGCTGTTTTCAGATATTAGAAGGGCCATCATGTAGAACTGGGATTAGATTCATTCTACATGAACCCAAGGGTAATATTAAGACCCTTGGAAGCAGATTTTGGCTGAATTTCTAACCATCAAAACATCCAAACATAGAATACAAGCAGCCTCAGGAACAACTGAGTTCCCCAGCATTGGAAGTGTTCAGGCACTGAATAATGGACAATGATTTAGCAGGTTTGCTACTTACACATAGGTTTACAGATATTTTTTCAAGATTAATTGTTAACTTGTACTTATTTATCCATTGATTCAAAGATACTTTTTGAGAGTTTTCATGTGTTTGGCACTGTGCTAGGTGCTAAGGATACAAAGCCATATAGGAAGACACTGTTTCTATTCTAAAGGAGCTCCTGATCTTGTGCAGGGGAGATGGAAAGGTTTATTTCAACAGTAGCTTGTGCTGATTACAGGCCTCAGGGAAGGCTGGCTCTAGTTTAGATTAAGTCAAAGAGTTACTGTGGAAATTCAAATTTAAACATGTATTTGGTTACTAAAGGCCAGAAATAGTTTAATCAAGGCCAAATCACTTGCTTAAACCAACTGCTAACTATGGGAATAGAAGTGTACAGTGAAACAGAATTTGTGAATTTTTGTGCGTGATATTTTGCTCTTATACTTTGAGTTTTGGTCTTTGGCTGGGACTTGTTTATGTACCTACAGATTGTCTTACAAGTGGCTGTGGTGTCAGGGTGAAGTGATTTAGCCAGCAGGGCTACCCAACTCTCCATTTCTTACCCACCCTATGGGGACTGTTTCAGCACAGACATAAACATGCTCCTGCCGTTACCTTATTGCACTCGTCACATGGGGAGGCTAGAAGGCTTGATTCAGGGATATGATTGGATTTTAAATCCCAGTCTCACAGGATTTTAATTACTGGTCTGGGGCAGCAGGGATAGGGGCTGGCTGCCTTTGGATGGAGGAGGTCGATACGCCAGTCCACAACATATTGAGCCACAATGCCTGCAGACTCTATTGCTCTATTTAATCATCTTTTGCAAAATTTACAGTGGAACAGGAGGGATCAATACGGAATTTATCACATTCTCTTGTAAATATGAGCCAGGAAAGAGTTCCAGGCAGTTTGTTACTGAGTGGGAGGGAACACGTCTGTGTACAGCTGGGCATTAGGAGATGAGACAAAATCCATACTTCTTGGCATAAGCTATAGACAGACACTCAGCCAGTCCCTCTTAAGCCTAAAGGTGAGTTCAATGGGAAGAACACTGATTCATTCATTCATTCATTCAACCAACCAACATTCCAGAGAAACTTTTTTATGCCAGACTCTGTAGAGGACAGGGAAGACCCTATATAGACTCTGGGTACATACACTGGAATTCTGCTTATGATATAATCACAGATATACCAAAATGGCTCTGCCACGTAGTGGTGGACCTTGGACAAGTTACTTAATAGTCTGGTACCCTTGTTTATGCATATGGAAAATGTAGGTAATAAGAGTAGTTACCTTGCAGAGTTATTTTAAGTATTAAAAGAGATAATAGCCTTAGTCCAGAGCTTGGTACACAGTAAAACCTTAATAAATGATAGCTATTGTTATTTTTCCTACAATTACCATTACTAAGCATTCTTTCCTACAGTGGGGGTCACCTGTGATGTATGTGCAGAGATGGGGTGTTGAGCAGGGAGCTGGCTATCCTACCTCCTTAGGAGACAGACGGGAGATTGGGTGGCCTTCCCAGGTTAGAGACGTGGCCAGGGCTACTGGCAGCAGAATCAGAGAAGCAAGGGGAAGAGGGTGTGTGAGGAGGAGATACATGTTAAACTCTGTCTTTTGAAGCTTCAATTGTAATCTTTAAAACAAAAAAAATAGTCTCCTAAAATTGCTGTGGGTGAACAGAGTGAGAAGTGATTCACTTCATGTGGGCAAATGAGGCAAAGTTACACAGAAGAGATATAAATGAGTTGGATCTTGAAGGCTAAGTAGGAGTTTGATAAGTGGAAAGGTGGGGAAAGGGCAATCCAGGCAGAGAAAAGTGAATGAAGCCAGTTTTGGAGGCAGGAAAGACTCTATGCTAGGAAGTGAACAGTTCAGTGAGCTGATGGCAGAGACAGGTCTTGTCTCTCAGGCCCGCTTAGTTGCAGGCATCTTCCTGGTAGGCCCATCAGGTTGATGCCAATCCTGAAGCAAACCATCACCACTATCCCCTCTTGGAGACAGGGTGGCAGATTCATGCTGGACTGAAGAGTGACAGCATGCTGCGTTAGACATCTGGGGAATTGCTGAAGGTTTTTAAGTATGGGAGGCACAGGGTTTTGTGAGGTAGAAGTTGGTTTGAAGGTGAGCCGTGAGGTAGGAAGATTGACAAGAAGGCTCTTATAATAGCCCAGGTGAGAGCAATAAAGCTGAAACTAGAATAGTGGGGACAGAGGAGAGGATGGACTCAAGAGAAAATTCAAAGAAAGACAGGGCCTGGTGGAAAGTGGGGGAGAAGTCATCAGACTTAATTATAACTTACTTGTTTGACCAGTAGATGACCGTGCAATTCACCAAATAGGGAATACAGAAGAAAGTGTGAGGAGGGTTGGGTTTGGACAAACTGAGTATGAGAAGCCCATAGAATATTAAACATCAGCAGAGCTACTGCAGACATGTAAATGCCTGGTTTGTTCTAAAGAAAATATGTAGATCAGTGTGGTTAGAAATGAAATCATGTCAATGTGCAGGTAGAAGAGTTTAAAAAAAGAGAAAGAAAAAGAAAAGAAACCATGCAAACGAATATTCAAACACATTTCACATATAAAGTTAGGCAAAACAAAAAACAACAACAAAAAACCCCCCAAAAGGGCAAGAGCAAAAACTCCTGCCAGGGATTCCTGCTCAATGCAAACCTAAGGTAGCGGTTTTCTAGATAGTGGCTAATGCTCTGAACTGTATGCAACACGGGCATTGAAGTGAGGATCCTCAGCTCATTTTCATTTTGGGCAAGTCCCCAAATAAAAATTTCCATGGCTTTCCTGGAAGCTGCAGGCTTTCAAGAGGCTAGCTCACTCCCGCTTCTCCCTATAATCCAGCACAGACTACACTGAGAGGTGGCAGCCGGCTCTGTGACCAGAAAGCAGCTAGGAGCACTTGTCAGTGGGCAGGGAAAGGCTTTGGATAAAGCAAAGTTCAAAGAGCACTAAAAGAGCCTGGGTCCTTATGCTTCTGCAACCTTCCCTCCCCCTTCTGCAAATGACAGCTGAGACCAAGGCAGCGGAGCCTGGGGTCTGGGCTGAATTTAGCAGTCATAATTATACTGCTGACGTCTGGGGCACAGCCACAGTCTCTGCAGAAGGCGGCAGCTTTTGTTCATGCACTAAAAACACATCATCTTCAAACATGCTAATCGCATGTCTGCTTCCATCTAACAACATTGAAGGGACGCTGAGGAAAGGGCACACAACACCCACACATCTGGCTAATTCAGTTATGAGACCAATCAATCTTGATGGGTTGTCTATGAAACACCAACCACCCAAAAGGACTGAGCTGACCAGATGTTGCTTCTGTTGACCAATCCTAGCCTAATGCTCACAGCACAGAAGCGGGGTATTCAAGAAATGACTTGCTTCCACTCACATTTCTACTCCCAAAGCTAAGTAAAGCCTTCTGCTTGGATGAGAAGTATCAGCACATTAAAGTAGTGGTTGGCCACGCGCGGTGGCTCACGCCTGTAATCCTAGCACTCCGGGAGGACGAGGCGGGAAGATTGCTTGAGGTCAAGAGTTCGAGACCAGCCTGAACAAGAGACCCAGTCTCTTCTAAAAATAGAAAAATCAGCTGGGTGTAGTGGCGCACACCTGTAATTCCAGCTGCTTGGGAGGCTGAGGCAGGAGAATCGCTTCAGCCCCAGAGTTTGAGGTTGCAGTGAGTTAGGCTGATGCCATGGTACTCTAGCCCAGGTGACAGAGAGAAACTCCGTCTCAAAACAAAAACAAAAACAAAAAAAACCAGCAAAAAACCAAATAAAGTAGTGGTTCAGCCAGGCTCACTGGAATCAGGTACACTCAAATATACAAATTTTAATTGAACTTAGGGAAGACAGGAGGCCTTATTTATACTTGGCTTTGAGAATACTTGAAGCAACAGAAACCAATGAAATATTTTTGCTAACTGTACTTCCCCACGTGGAGAAAATCTGAAGTGTGGCAGGGGGTAACTTTAACCATGATATCAAATGTTATAGGCTACAGTTCTGGGGATAGGAACCATTTATCTGATGTCTGCTTTCAACCCCCCATTCATGGCTGAAGGAATTACTCATCTCCCTCAAAAACTGTTGCTTTTTTTAAAAACCAGAAGCTGCTGCCAACAAGGACTCTTCCAGTTTATGCTCCTTTTATGCCCAACCACAGTCACCAGGCAACCATCACCAAAAATAAAAGCAGAAGGGTGGCACGAAGATTAGGAGGAGAGGATAAGGATACACCACAAACACCAAGAGGTCCACTTTGATCCAGAGCTTCTTGCTGGTGCTAGTGATTATATTTTTCTCAGA
This sequence comes from Indri indri, assembly GCA_004363605.1. NCBI lineage: Eukaryota > Metazoa > Chordata > Mammalia > Primates > Indriidae > Indri > Indri indri. Next base: position 160,308 of record RJWJ010000123.1, on the reverse strand, counting down.
AGTGCTTTTCTGTCATGAATTCTGAGGACTTTACCATGTTTGTCCCGAGTTGAGAATGCATGACAAAACAAATGGATGGACTTGGGTAAAAGAAACCTCCAACTTATTAGAAAGTGGTGAGTGACTAGCACGGATTAAAACCAGGCTCTTTGTGGTGATACCCTGTGCCTAGAACAGGGCCTGGCACTCAGTAGGAGTTTAATAAATACTTGCTGACTGAATAATTATGCCCCAGTTATGATATAGCTGGGCTTATGTTCCTTCCATTTCTGTTTGTCAGGAGAGGCCTGCTATGGTCTTAGGCAATTCTGCTGGACAAAATCACTGCCCGGAGATCAGGAGCATCTGCCCTCAGCCTGAATGAGCGTGGATGAAGTCTTGCTGGGAGGTAGGGCTATGGAACCCATTACCACATCCAGCAACCTCTTCTTCCTCTTCTCCATGGGTGCAGCGATCAATGCTGCTGACCAATCCCGCTTCCTTTGGATTCTTTTCTAACTTGATTTCCGTGATACACAATATCCATAACTTTGTCTCCTTTGCAGTTCCTGTTCATTCTTCCATCCCAAGTTATGGGTGTCACCCAAGGCGAAGTCCTCAGCCCTTATCTCTTTCTTTTTACATGTCTTCTTCTTCAAAAAACAGCTCCAAGCTGAGCATGGTGGCTCACACCTGTAATCCTAGTGACCTGGGAAGCTGAGGTGGGAGAAGTGCTTGAACCCAGGAGTTCAAGGCTGCAGTGAGCTATGATTGTGCCACTGCACTCCAGCCTGGGTGACAGAGTGCCAGCCCATCTCTAAAAAACACACACATACATAACAATGAAAAACAGCTCCAATTTGTACAGTTTAAACTACCGCAGTGGTTCTCAATCCTAGCTATATGTTAGAATTATATGGGAAGTGTTAAAACTATATCAATTCAAAGTAGGAGAAAATATTTGCTCTCTCTCTCTATATATCACAGATAAAGAGCTAATATTCTTAATATACAAAGAACTTCTAAAAATCAAGAGAAAAATAAAGATCAAAAGTCCTATAGAAAAATGGGCAAGACACAAATAGGCAATTCACAAAAGGAGATACAAAATGGCCTTCAAACATATGAAATGATATTCAAGTTCACTTATAAGAGAACCAAACTGAAACTAGGCTGAGATACTATTTCTCACTTCAGACTGGCAAAAATCCAAAAGCTTGACAATATGTTCTGTTGGATAGGCTGTGATGAAACAGGTCCTTTCCTATGATGCTAATGGAAATGTAAGATGGTACAACTTGTAGGATGAGAAACTTGGCAGTATCTAACCAAAGGACACATGCATTACCCTTGGACCAAGCAATACCACTTCTAAGATTTTACTGTAAAGGTGAACCTCCAAAAACACCAAAATATACATGCATGAGCTTATTCACTGTGGCATTATTTGTCATTGCAAAGTATCGGAAACCTCAATGTCCAAGCATAGGATATATAGCACATGCTATAATGGAGTATCATGCAGCTGTAAAAAAGAATGAAGATGTCTATGAACTTATATGAAGTGATTTTCAGGAAACATTGTTAAGTAAAAAAAGCAAACTGCAAAAGAACATATGTAGTATGCTAACTTTTGTGCAAGAAGAAAGGCAAAATAAGAAAATATACGATAAAATATTTGCTTATACAAAGAAACTCAGGAAGGATAAACCAGAAAACAATAAAGCCAACTATTTACAAGGAGTCAGGGCTCACTGAGGGGGCTGAGAAAAAGGTTGGAAGGGACACAGGCGGGAGTTTTACTTCTGTGAGTATACCTTTTGGTAGTTTTGACTTTTAGAAACAAGTTAACGTTCTATTCTACATATATATTCAAATAACAATATTAATTTAATATTTAGCAATATTAAATTAACCAGGATTGGCAGGGGAGAAAAACCCTACAGCTGAAAGCAAATTGAAAAATTAACCCAACTGTATTTCAAATGAACATAAACACACTGAAGGGGCGGGGGAGGAACCCAAGTAACATATGAACCCAGTATTTGACCACACACCCTTAGCCTCGGATAGAGGAGGAGTGAGAACTGTAAACAAATTCTGACCTGAACTCTTTTTAGGAGGTTTTCTACATGTTATGGGTGAAGCAGTTGAAGCTTTTTCACATTTATTATAGGACTGAGCAAATTAGTAAATGTACCCATGCTGTTTGTAGCCAGCTTTCTCACTATGGAAAGGATAAACAAATATGAAATGTGTGAAGACAAGAAAGAACTCTGTTGAAATCAACTGGAATGGGACGTATTGGTGTTCTCAGGATTTCTATAATATGTATGCACGTAAGAATATATGTGTGTATATGTATATGCACGTGTGTGTATATGTGTGTGTGTGTGTGTGTATACATATATATATATATATATTTTTTTTTTTTTTTTTTTTTTGAGATACGGTCTTGCTCTGTTGTCCAGGCTGGAGTGCACGGTGTGATCACAGTTCATTGCAGCCTCCAACTTCTGGGCTCAAGTGATCCTCCTGCCTCAGCTTCCCAAGTGGCTGGCACTACAGGCACATACCACCATGCCCAGCTAATTTTTAAAAACATTTTTTGTAGAGATGAGGTTTCACGATGTTACCCAGGCTGGTCTTGAACTCCTGGCCTAAAGTGATCTTCCCACTTCAGCCTCCCAAAGTGCTGGGATTACAGGCGTGAGCCACCACTGTGGCCTGTAAGTGTATATTTTGATGGATGTGTATGTATATGTGTATATATCTATATATATTTCTTGGCTCTGTCAACAGAAGGGGCAATAATTATACTCAGAACTCAGATTTAGTCTCTAATACAATTACCCATTAAAAATCTCAGGGCTCCTCGAGAAATGGCTGATTCCAGGGCAGCAGCAAGGTGGATACAAGATGAGCCCAAACCATCTTATTATGTAGGAAAATAAGAAAATGCTAAAAAAAAAAAAAAAAAATGGTGGGGGTATGCCACACTGGCCAAATCTGGGGCAATTTCAGCACCAACATAACTAAGGATAGTAATAAATCACAAAACAATAAAACAGTAAGTACTGATGAGCACATTTTGAGGACAGATAAACGGGGGAAGGGGTTCTTGCTTACTGCAGAATGTCAAGTGCTGACTGGTCAATGTGGAGTTGAGTGCTGGAATTAGAAAACATGGAAAACGCTCATTTTGCAACCATCATTTAAAGATTAGTTCAGGCAAGAACCATCAATGGATGCTAACTCTAAGGGGAGATTTTGATGAAGAGCAGGATATTTGCATGGTCTTAAAAGTGTCTCCTCAGAGACTACTAATTAATTTGGAGAAAAGAAAATATAGTAGAGAAACTAGATAATACTTTGATTGGAGGTGAGGTGAGAGACTTTTTACTGAAAACTCTTGAATTCTGTACCATGTACAAGTATTAACTATTCAAAAACAGGATTAAAAATAAAGCATGTATAAAATATCTCTTAGAGTATGGTACACAGAATAATGCCCCCCACCCAAAGATGTCCATGTTCTGATCCCTGGAACCTGTGAATATGTTAGGGGACTAGGAAGGGGAATCAAGGTATCAGATAGAATTAACACTGCTAACTAGCTGACTCTGAGATGGGGAGATTACCCTGGATTATCCAGGTAGGCCCAGTATAATCACAAAGGTTCTTATAAGTAAATGAGGAAGGCAGAAGAGTCAGTGTAAGAGTGAGGAAATGTGTGAAAGACTCGACCAGTCACTGCTGCTGCATGAGACATGGAATGTAGCAGCCTCTAGAAGCTGGGAAAGGCAAGGAAACAGATTCTCTCCTAGAGTCTCCAAAAAAGTAAGGCAGCTCGGCCAACATCTTCATTTCAGTCCAGTGAGACCCACTTTGGACTTCCTACGTCCAGAACTGTAAGATAAATTCCTGTTGTCTTAAGCCACTAAATTTGTTGTAACTTGTTACAGCAGCAATAGGGATGATACCTAAGAAAATTACAATGGTTGCCTCCCAGGAAGAGGACCAGGGACATAGAAGGGTGACTTCCTCTCCACTATACAGCCTCTGGTACTAGTCAAAATTTTTATCTTGTATGTTTTGTGAAGTAAAAATCACTACGGTCACTAAACAAACACAAATAGACAATCACTCCAGGAGCTCTCTATTGACTACAAAATTAAGTACAAGAGCTCTCTGTCTTGTCTCCAAGGACCTCCACACTCAAGTCTCTCTATTCCATAACCTGGCAGGTCGCCATTTTCCTCCAGGTCTCTAAAAAACATGCCAGGCTCATTTGTTGTTGCCGCCTCACCTGAAAGCTTTCCTCCTTCCTTCTGCCTGTTTGAAGTCTACCTTTCTTTCTAGATCTGGCTCCAGTTCCACCCCCTCCATGAAGCCCTCTGCAATACCAACACTGGTCTCTCCCCTCACCATTACCCATTACAGTTGTTTATTCTGGCCTTTGCTTATGTTTGATTTAGATTCCTGTCATCTGCTGTCCTGCACTGTTCCCAGTGTGCTTTGCATGTGGGCATTCTTACCAAACTGTCACTCTGTGGGGTGTGGGTTAAAGGAAGAGGCTGTTATCTTTTTCTCTTGTATTTCCTGTAATGCCTAGTATCCATTTACAAATTAACTTATTCAACAAATACTTACTGAGCACCTATCATGGGCTATGGATGGCACAAGGAACATAAGCACCTCAGATCCAGACCTTACCTTCCGGGAACTCATTGCTAAGTGAAGGAGAGATACAGTAACCAAATAACTGCAGAACTACCTGTCGTGGTAAGGGTGATAAAGAAATGATACAGGATGCTTTAAGAGCATATATCAGAGGAACCTGGAATAGGGATGATGGTGGTTAACTGCAAGAAAATAATTTATAGTTGCTGAATGAATATAAGTACTTAGATATGCAATTAGATAAATCAGAGGGCAAGTATTCATTTGGAATCATAAAGTATTAAAATGGAAAGGAGTTTTGAGATTGCAGTCCAACTATCTTATTTTATAGATGGAGAAACTGAGGCTCAGTAAGGGGTAAAGATTTGCCAGAGGTCCCACAGCAAGGTAGAGTTAGTGCCAAAACCACGTGACAGGTCCCCTGACTCCCCGTCAGCACTTTCAGCACTTCCTACCCCATAGGGTTCTATCACTTCAAAGGGGGTCCCCGAAGGATTTCTCAAGTGGCAAGCTCCCTTCTTCTGGTACATTTAAGAAAACTCATTTCCAAAACGCAGTTCAGGAAGGAGTCTGTGGTACAAACTTACAGAGAACATCCCTGCTGTGTTCTTCCCAGGACACTGCCAGGCTTCGGTATGGAGGAAGACAGCACATGAATGCTAGAAACAAACTCCTTTTGGGAAGGGAAACTTGGTTCTGGCCATCCCCAGTCTCGCCCTGGATGGGGCGCTTGCTGCTATTTTGCAGGCCCTGACCTTCAGACTGACATTCCTCTTTTTTTTTTAAGAAACAGGGTCTCACTCGGTTGCCCAGGCTGCAGTGCAGTGGAACTCCTGGGCTCAAGTGATCCTCCTGCCTCTGCCTCCCAAGTCGCTGGGGCTACAGGCATGAGCCACTGTGCCTGGCAACATTCCCCTTTCTTCAAGGTGCAGTGTTGTGCTTTCTCTGTGCATTCTGCCCGAGAGCACACACACTGGAAGGGGCATGAGTGGGCTGGCAAAGGGCTGTTGGCCCTGCCCTGGAAAATCTGAGTCCTAGTCAGCTGCAGTGTAGGTGGAGGACAGCACAGGACACAGAACAGACCTGGCCCGGCCGATGTTGACCTTTCTCTCACCCAGGGGAGACTTGGCCTCCAGCTGCCACTGTTGGCAGTGATGAGGTCATGCCGGATACCAGCCAGGCTCATCTGAGGACTGCCTGGAGCCGATTAAAGCCTTGATGAAATGCGAGTGCCTGGAAGGCAGGTGGCTCTGGAGAGCATGGACTCTGGTGACCAGGCTCTCATCTCCAGCTCAACCATGCAGTGCTCCTCTGTGTCCACAGGAGCCAGGATACAGAAATACCTTTCTCTGGGGTAAGCAAGGACATTTCCTCATTCTGCACTGGGTAAGGGGCGGAGGGTAGGACTCAGGTCACTGAAGGTCCATTCTAGGCCTGATTTAACATATGGACTATAATTACAATACCATGGGACTCCTCCATTCCCCAAAATGCCCCCAACTAGACTGCTGGATCCCTTTGGATGACTAATGGCCACCCCTCTCCACAGGATTTTCTCAAGCTAAATGATGGGATAACATCAACCACATTTTGGGTCTTAATGTAAATGCCATTTGCTCAGGAAAGACTTCCCTCATCCCTCTTCAGACTAGATTAGGTCCCTGTTATGCTCTTGTAGTACCCTCTACTCTTCCTTAATAATACTTATATTATTAGCTAGTAATTTAGCTAATAATTAGCTAATAATTTTATAATTATTTGTCTAATGTCTCTTTAAGCTTTGCAAGGATGGGGAGTGCAATACATATTTGTTAAAATAATAAGAGGAAATCAGTAAAAAGACCAGTCAGGGCAAGAGAGAGGTTTACAGGTAAGTTTTTAAAGGAAACTGTCATATACAACAGAGGGGCTCATCCTATGTGCCACACTTGCTGTGGGCTGGCCTGGGCCTCCTGGCTTTCCAGTCTGCTCTCAGGCGACCAGTCACCCATCCAAGTCAATATTTTCTGCCTTTGAATGGCAAGGGATTTTTTCCTTCTTTAACAGCTTTACTGAGACGTAATTTACATACCATAAAGTTTACCCATATACAATGTAATGGTTTTTCAGTATACTTAGAGTTATGCAACCATTGCCATAATCTAATTTTAGAATATTTTCATCATCTCCAAAGGAAACCTTGTACCCATTAGCAATCTCTCTCCATCCCTCCCTCAGACAATTGAAAGTATGAAGGATTTTTAGCATTTGCGTCCAAACAATAAGAAACTTTCAGTGTTCAATCACCTGACATGATCTCTTTACTTTACAGATGAAAAAAGTGATGCCAGAGAGGGGTCATGATCTACAGGGGTGAGATGGTGGCAGAGCTGGCGCAGATCACAGTCCCTGATGCCTACATCCTAATGGCCGTGCTTTGACCTCTGTCACACAGTATAACTGTTATGTGTCCCAGACTGTCTACCCCACTGGACTTTGAGCTACTTGAGGGCAGAGGCTGTATTTTGCTCATTTGTCTCCCCTCTCTGCCCAGGAGTACTAGTAGTAGAGCACTGAGGTTTAAAGTATAGTCCATGCACTGGTGCCAGCTGGTGAATTTTGCTACTAGTCCTTGGTAAGTACAATAATTGAGAGTCAAGTGTCTGGAAACTTTTACAGCAACTTGTCAGACTAATTTTATGTCTGCTGGATCTAATGACAAATTTTGGCCTGTATTTTATATGCCTTTAAAAAATATTTTTCTAATCATTCATTTTTATTGTATTTTACGAAAATACTAGTCCATGAAAGACTGTAAATTCAAACAACAACAAAAGAGACAAGTCTTTCATAGTTTGAGAAGTATTGCCTCAAAGCAACCCATTCTCCACTCTCTTCTGCTTCTCCTCTCCCCTCTTTGTTTCCTGGAATCTCTTGCACTGACTCCCTTTTCTCATGCTCACATCTGAAATGTAAGTTCTCTCTGTTGTGTCCTTGGGCCTCTTTAGCTCTACAACTTTACAACGACAACTCACAGACTCAGCCAGCTTCAGCCACCCCCAAGAGACGGACAACTCTCAAATCTTCACGTCCAACTTAAAGTCCTTTCTCTCTCCTGAGCTTCAGACATATTTATCCAACTGCCAGCTATACATCTCTACAAGGGTGTCCCCCAACGGCTATCTATTAATCACTTACCATAAGTTGGCTGTGAATTTTTTTCTAGGAGCTGCGCATATAGCAGTAAGATAAAGAGATAAGGCCTCTGTGACCACCACACCTTACTTTCTAGTGGAGGAGAGACAGATCATAAACATATAAACAAGTATACATGATCATTCTAGAGATCGATAAGTGCCATGAAGAAGAAAAAATAGGGTAATATGACAGAAAGTGGCAGGGGGTGGAACTTTTACTAGGGTGATCAGGGAAGGCCTCTCTGAGGAGAGGACATTTGAATGGAGACCTGAATGATCAGGCAGCCATCTCAAGAAGGCGAGGTAATGCACAGGCCCCAAGATGGGAAGGATCTTGGCGTGTCTGAGGGACAGTGGAAGGCCAGTGTCACTGGAGAACAGTGAGTAAGGGGGTCAGTGGAGAGAGATGAGGTCGCAGGGGTCTAGGTTATGTAGGGCCTTGCAGGCTCTGGTAAGGAGTCTGGATTTCATTTTCGTTTCAGTGGAAAGCCAAGTAGGAGAATGAAAGGATTTATGTTTTAAAAAGATTGTCCTGGTTGTTATTTGGAGGATGGATTTAGGGGGACCAGAGTGGAAATTGTGACAATAGTTAGGAAGCTGTGGTGACAGTCCAGGGAAGATGACATGGCCTGAAATGAACTAGAGTTACAGCAATGGAAATGGCGAAAAAGGGATGGACTTCAGAGCACTTTAGAGGTACAACTGACAGGGTTTATCAGTTACTTGATACGGAGTGAAGAGAAATAGAGAATTCAAGTACAACTGTGAGATCTGGGGCCTGGAACACTGAGTAGATGATGGTATCGTTAGGCCATGTTAGATTCAGGAAAGAGCAGGAGCTGAGGAAGTAGAGTAAGTGGATATTGATGATTCTTTTGAGGATTTTTGCCATGAGAGATGCCAAAACATCAGGTGGCAGCAGGAGATGGATATGGGGTCAAGGGTAGTTTTTGGTTTGCTTTATTTTTCAGGATGGATGATATTCAGGCATGTTTTCATGCTGATGGGAATGAGCCAGTGGGGAGGGAATACAGATAACGCAGGAGGGATGGGAATAAGAGGAGGCACGAAGTCCTTGAGTGAGTGAGAGGAAACAGGAGCCAGAGCCCAGTGCAGGGGCTGGTCATGGGGACATCCTCCACGGTCAGAGGAAGGAAGGCAGCATACAGGGGCACAGATGCAGGCAGGCTAGTGGAAGTGAAGGTGGAAAGATGACGTAGTTCCCTTCTGATTGCAATCTACTTTCTCTGTGAAGTGTGTGGTGAGATCATTAGCTTAGGAGTTGAGGAAGGAGGGGGCTGGAGATTTGAGGAAAGGAAAGAAAGTACAAAAAAGTTGTCTTGGTCCAGAATAAGAAAGTGATTTTGCTCAGGAAGTGCAGTGGGGTGGTTGGCAGGGGTGAGTGTTTGAGACTCAACATGAAGTAAGTTCAGTTAGCACGGTTGTATGATTTTTCTCCAGCAATATTCAGCTCTTAGATACAGACAGGAAGTAAAAAGAAAAGCAGGATTTAACCCGGGTTAGCATTTGTCAGGTGAGTACAAAGAAGGGAAAAAGAAGGAAGTAGTCACAACACTGGACCGTGGAATCTAAAAGAAGGCAGGAAGGAAGGATGGGAGAAAAGATGGAAGGATGAACAGAGATGCTCAAAACAGAACTGGTGATGACCCTGATGTCTGCCCCCAATCCTGCTCCAGTATTCCTTCCACTCCAGGCACCTCGTCCTGACTCCTCCTCTCTCACCATCCCTTCTTACTGATTCTACTCCTAAATCTTTCTGGGATCAGTCCCCTTCTGTCCTTTCCCACTGAAACTACCTTAGTTTAGGCCTCGCCTAGACAGTTACAATAGCTTTCAAATTATATATTTTCTTTTTCTCCAAGGATGTGCCTTCTAATATTTTTCCCTATATTTTTAAACCTTTTCTGTTTCAAGTATAACATACAGAAAAGTACAAGTACATAAGGATTCAACTCAATGAATGTTCACAAGGTAGACACACCCCTACAATCAGCACCTAGATAAAAAAGTATTACAACACCCCAGAAGCTCCTTGTGCCTTCTCCCAGTCACTAGCCACCCTGTGAAGTTAAGCATTACCCTCACTTTTACTCTATCAAATAGTTTTATTCTACTTTGAGCTTTAAATGCAAGCGCACAGTAAGTACTCTTCCATGTCTGGCTTGTGAACTGAATGTTAAGTCTGTGTTATAGTATAGAGCAAGAGTTCATTCATTCCCTTTGCTGTACATTATTCCATTGTGTGAACATTCTACAATTTATTCTTTCAGTTACTGATAAACATTTTGAAAATGTCTAAGCCATCTTTCACATTAAACATAAAGCCCATCCTATTCCTTCTCTAAATCTTAATGATTTCCCATTGGAGGATAAAGTGCGATTTCCGTTGCATAGTTTATGTTACACAGACCTTCATTATCAGCTCCTGCTTTCCATTCCCGTCTCTGACCCTTCCAGCCATACCCTCCAGCTCTTCTGAACCACCTGCAACGTACTGAATGAAGTATGCTGCTTCATACCGCATGCCTTTGAACATCTGCTCCCTCTGTCTTTCTCCCTCATCCACCTGGTCCACGTGCATGCATCCTTCAATCCTTCAAGACTTAGGGTGAACACCATCTCCCACCTACACCATGCTTTCCCTGCCCTGCCCAAGATTTAAAAGGTCTTTTCTTTATGAGCCCATAGCATGTTCTATACATCTCCATTAATACACCAGATAGCAATTCTTTGTTAAAATGTCTGGTTTCCTTAATGAACTATGAGTTCCTTAAGGGCAAAGACCATGTCTGGATCATTCTTATTTCCATGGTGCCTAGGGCAGGACTTGTGACAGGAGAGATGCTCAGTGTTTGATAAATGAAGGAGAAGACTTGCCCAGGGGTTACACAAGACACAGCAGCTGGAAGGGTTCTGCTACCCTAACTTCTCTATTTTACTGAGGAGGAGAAAGGATCTGCCTAAAGGAGAAAGAATTTGTTGGTGGCAGAGCCAGAACTCTGACCCTTAGCCCAGTGCTCATTCCCCTTCTCTGCAGTGCTTGCAGGAATCAGAGTGTGAAGCTTCAACAGAGCATAACTGGAGCCAAAGGTGATTCCCTCAACATCTGGCAGTGCAGCCAGATGGATAGGGAAGTAGAGCAAGAAATGAAACTGTAAGTTTTGAGTCCTGACAACAAGCTAACAGGCTGCTAAAGGCAGGATGTCAGCAGTGGGAAGGCTTTTTGCCATAGGTGGGGACAGTGGAGAATTTGAGGACTCATTTGATGATGGTTAACACTGACAACTGAGTGGTGGACCTGGAGAGAGGAGCAAGGAGGATCAAAGTAGGTAGGAAGGAGGCTGAGGAAGGCCTCAGGGAAACCGGTATTAGGTTCATAGAGCCCAAGTGTTTCTGAAGTGATGAGCACTGATGGCCAAGGAGGAAGTGGCACTCCTGACTACAGGAAGATAGCTAGGAAGAGATGGTTCATATGTGAAACTCTAAAAAGCCAGACACATTAGGACATTAACAGTGAGGGGGCCAGGAAGCAAAGATATCAACAGAAAACCTACAGTGGTTTTGGAGAGCTATCAGCACATCCAAAAATATACTAAACCACGTGCAGGGCATTTCAGGCAAAGGAGACGGAGACAAAAAAGACAACAGTCCTGGCCTTCAATCTACATGGGTTTACCAAGTAGGACTGGACCCAAACCCCAGGGAACAGGGGAGACTTTAGAAGGAAGGTGGCATGACTGGAAGAAAGAATTCCATCAGCCTGAGAAGCCTTAATGCGAACCGAGAGGCAGAAAGAGCTGCCAGAGTTAAGGCACCAAGGTGGGAACACAGTGTAGCTGGAGTATTAGGGCAGGAGCGGGGGTAAAGAGCCCGGGGAGGCCAGACTAGAGCAACACTAAAACCAGTGAAATACATTAGTATGGGTTTGTTTTTTCAACAGGTAAATACTGAGTGTTTTTGAAGTTATAATAACAATAACAGATACCACATATAAATTATCTACTCTATAGAATCTATGTATGTCCTAATCCCTACAAAACCTTGGAAGGCGGGTGGCACCACCCCATTTCCAGACGAGGAAAAGAGTGGTCAGTAACTTGCCCAGGATCATACAGCCACTATGTGGCAGGGCTGGTACTGAGATTCTAACTTCAACGTTCATGCTCTCCCTTGAGCCTCTCAACTGGGTTTTCTCCTTTAAACCACGTACAAAAAAATTATTTAACCAAGGATTTTCTCAACTCTCCCTAAGGTGTATATACACAAAGGTGTACGATTTTAGATGGCTGGGACAGAAGTTAACTCCTTAGAGCATTAGGGCTCAATCAATTCTCTAGAGGAACCCTGGTCGAGCAAGGTTGCCATGATGACAGGTACGTTTTAGGAAGACGGATCTGCCAGGGCAATCACATCCCTGAGAGGACCTAAAGCACCTAAACAGCCCTGGAAATACCGGGATGAGTCAGCTCCAGGGACCCGAGGCAGGAGGCTCCAGCCACCTTCCCCGATTACTCCTCTTTCCAGTCATCCTGCCTCTCCCTTTCTCCTTCCCTTCTTCCCTCCCACCATTTCTTATACTTGCAGTCAAGTGCTGAAGCAGAGCCTTCCTGCTCATAAGCCATCAACACAGGCAAAAGCAGTCTCCAAAGATGAAAAACACAGGGGCCTGTGTAGTTACTTTTCTGTGGAAGTTGGGAGTAGAAAATTGGCACTAGTTAATTCAAAACCCTTCAGGAGAACTCTGGAAACTCCCATTACCCTTCCTGATAAGGCTTAAGCAGCTCCTCTTCTGGGAAGCTCTTAGTAAATGACTCCACCTCCCTACTCACCATGTAGAAGGAGGCCATTTCCTCCTCCACGTCCCCAGAGCCCCTTGTCCAGCCCCCTGCCAGAGCACCTACCCCACCATCATGACCTGTTTCTACATCTGTTTCCTCCGACAGTCTGAGAAGTCTCTCAGGGTCAGAGACAGTTCACCTGATCTGTCTTAGGATACTCTGAGGTCCATGGTCTCAGAGATGGCAAGTGGCTTGCCCAGAGCCACAGAACAGGGCTGAGATTGAAATCCAGGTCTGTCTGACTCCAAAGCTTGTGTTCTTTTCACCATGTTATGAGGCCTAGTGAGGATGAAGAAGTAACCTTAAGCAGTCTGTGCTAAGCACTAGTCCAACACTGTAAAAGTTCAGAGGAGCAGGTATCAGAGTAGACCAGACAACCAAGAAAGGCTTCCTGAGAGAGGGAGGCCCTGAAGAATCTGAGGATTCGAATCAGAAGAGAGGGAACATGATGGTATTTTAGGCAGGGCAGGAATGTTATAGGCAGAGACAGAATTAAGAGGCCTTTAGGTAGGAGAATAGGTTCCATATTGGGCAAGGAATGAGATTATAGTTACCAGGTTGAGTGTTTGATTTCTTTCTTTCTTTCCTTCCCCTTTCCTTTCTTTCTCTCCCTCCCACCCTTTCTTTCCTTTCTTCCTTTCCCTCTTTCCTTCCCTCCCTCCCTTTTTCTTTCTTCCTTCCTTTTTCTCTCTTTCTTTCTTTCTCTCTCTCCACTCTTTCTTTCTTTCCTACAGGGTCTCACTTTGTTACCCAGGCTGGAGTACAGTGGTATCATCAGAGCTCACTGCAACATCAAACTCCTAGGCTTAAGTGATCCTCCTGCCTCCGCCTCCTGAGTAGCTGGGACTACAGGTGTGTACCACCACACCTGGCTAATTTTTCTACTCTTTGTAGAGACGGGGTCTCACTATATTGCTCAGGCTGATCTCGAACTCCTTGCCTCAAGCAATCTTCCCACCTCGACCTCCCTCCCAAGGTGCTAGGATTACAGATGTGAGCCACGTTGCCCAGCTGAGAATTTGATTTCTTGATACATGTCATAATGATTACTTATCACAGAACACCTACTGTGTACCTGCCAGGGGCTTTTATAGACATCACTGCTAATCTTCACGCCATCCCTATGAAGTAGGTGTTATTTTACATATAAGAAAACTGAGGCTTAGAGATTTAAGGTAACGTGCCCAAGGCAAAACAACCAGTAGGTGGGGAAGCTGGGACTCAAACCCAAGTTGGCCTGACTCTGAAGCTTCAGATGCCCTTTCCGTTACTCCATGCTGCCTCCTAATGGGCCAGAGAGCTGCTCACATTATCAGCCTGATACTGCTGTCTGAACTTCCTCTCAGCTCAGTGGGGACTTCTGGTCAGAAAGCAAGAGTAACTGCCCCCTCCAGCTCTAATCTTCTAGGATCAGGGGACCCTAAACCCCTGTGGACTAAGCAATTTCAAGGAAAAGGGTCCTGTGTGGATCTTGGGAGCACAGGATGGCCTCTGTGTCTAGGCCTGCCTTGGAACTCACAGAAAGCCCCTCCCTCTATGTTGCTGCAGCAAAGCCGGTGGCAAGTACAGGCTAAGAAAGCTGGATGGGCAGGAAGGCAGGCGCCCCTGCCTTCCCTGAAACCCTATGGAGAAGGTCAGCGGAGGTCAAAAGTCTTTGGAAATGTTACTGGCAACAGCCCCTAGGATGAGAGAGCATGATCCTGCCTCTCGGTTGGCTGGTCACACACACAGGCAGACCAAGGGAGGTCAAGGGGGGAGGGAGGTCAGAAGTTGGCAGGCCTGCAGGCCTTGAGTGACGGCCACTTGTTCAGGTCTGGGAGGGAGAAATAAATGGGTTAATGGTTTTGGCCCTTGAGGCTGAGAGGCTAGGGCAGGGGGTGTAAATAGATGCTGGCTAAAAAGGCAGGTGGGAGAAATGTAAAGGTGGGGGCTAAGGGCATCTGTTCCAAGTCAACAGGCAGGAACCATGCCCCTGGAAGGGCTCAAAGGGCCAGCCTTGGCCTGGGGGGTGAGGGTGGAGGGGACTTCATAAAAGGCCCTTGCCTCTTCATTTCAAAGGTGTTCGATCTGGAAGGCTTGGGAGAGGGGCTCCTCATAGAGTGAATTCTCTGTCTGTGGGGTGAGGGGAAGCATGGAATGTAAACTACTGGACAATGGCTGGGACTATTGATTGATTTTAAGGCACGGCAGAGAGAAACTCCATGGTGAATGCTCCAACGCTTAGCTACAAATGTCTTGCTGGAGAGTTTTCCAAAGGACAAAATAAGAAGCATTCAGCTTAGGGATGTTTTCTAAGTCTCTGCTTCTGAGAGCAGCAGCATATTACTCCAAAAGCATCTGTTATCCTAGGGACTGTCGCTACATCCACGGAGTAGTCCTGCCCTTCACGGTGCACATGCCCCAGACCAAGACACGTTCTGGCTGTTCTGGGGCAGGTCTTTGTAGGCTGGGGGTATGGGCCAGGCCTGAGTTTTAAGCCAGTGTGGCTGTGGCTAACACAAGGTGGTACAATTGGGGTCCAGGCCAATCACATCGCAAGGGCTACAAGATGATCTGGAGATGCTGGGCCTGGGGAGGCAAAGGCTCTGGGACTGGAAGAACGTTTTTCTTTCTTTCTTTTTTTTTTTTTTTTCTAGAGATGGGGTCTCACTATATTGACCAGGCTGGTCTTGAACTCCTGGCCTTAAGCTATCCTCCTGCCTCAGCCTCCCAAAGTGCTGGGATTACAGGCATGAGCCACTGCACCTGGCCTGAAAGAGTTTTCTTTGAAGACT
The DNA here is from genome assembly GCA_004363605.1 of Indri indri. NCBI lineage: Eukaryota > Metazoa > Chordata > Mammalia > Primates > Indriidae > Indri > Indri indri. Next base: position 144,837 of record RJWJ010000123.1, on the reverse strand, counting down.
AGTTTTTGAAAAAGTGATTGGGTAGCAAATGACAGTTGGCAAAAGTTACAGAGAAGAAGATCACAGCTCATTAAAAAGATGTTTAACCAGTCAGAGCTGAAGTAAAATGGAATGAACTCCCTGGGGAAGAAGCAGGGTTCCTTCTGTCTCTGACAAAATCCAGGAAATATCAGACAGCCAGCTGTTGGTGAGGTTTCTGCTGGCAGGGAGACAGGCAATCGGAGTGGACCAGAGGACCTCTGAGGACCCTTCCACTTCTCAGGTTCTGTGAAGAATGACCCCTAACAAGGAGGGCCCTGGGGTCCAGCCCCAAGAGAGGGTCCCTGGCACTCAAGAAGTGGCAGGGAAGGCATGAACAGGCAGTTATGCACCATGTACTCACTCAGGGGCCTGTGTCCCACACATCCTGCAAGATGCTTCCCTCCCTACCCCAGGGAGAGGCTGCAGTGGGATAAGGCGAAGTGGGAGAGAAAGTGATTGCTTGGGAGGTATCTGGCAGGTATCTCTGTACCAGACTTGGACATGACCTCGGATTAAACTGATGCTCTCCAAAAGGAGGGTATTCATCACTCAACACATAGTTATTGAGTGCTTACTAGGTGCCAAGTAACATGACAGGTGCTGGGAGCACAAGTCGGCCATGGTTCTTGCCTTCAGGGAGCTCATAGTCAAGTTAGGGAGAAGGCCAATGAACAAATAAAAACAATTTCAGATTGTGACAAGTGCAATGATGGAAAAGAATAGGGTACCATGACCCAGAGTAATGGAAGTGGCCTAATTGAGACTGGAGTGAAGATGGGACCAAGGACGACATCTTTGCGAACTGGATTAGTAGGGATTTGAAGAGCCTCTCCCTTGTTCTCCTAACCCTGCTTTGGAGGACACAGGGGAGAAGAGAGAACACTTTTGGGGAGAGCAAAAATCAAGAAAACTGTCATAGCACATACAGACAGGCCAGATGGCATGGTGAATCACATACACATAGGCAAAGAACACATACCAGCCACAGGAGGGCAAATCACACGTGCACATTGCCACTCTCAGAAGTGCGGCCACTCTCAAGGCACTTCTAGGCTCTGAGAGGGTAAGAGGACTCTGGGAAAGCATGGCATTTCCAGAGTAGAGAGGCTGCCAAGTACTCTCTCCCCCTGCCAATGCCATTCCACCCTTCATCTACCCATGCTCTCACCTCCATCAAGCAGCTCCTTGACGGTGCGGTAGTCATCAGCAAGGACAGCGTAGTGCAGGGCTGTGCAGCCCTTGAAGCTGGCACGGTTGTTCAGCCGGTTGTTGAAGTCATCCTCTCGTGTGACCAGGACTAGGGGGGACAGCAACACAAACCCTTCTGTTAGCAGCAAATGCATAAGCCACCAATCTCACTTGCTTTCTCTTGGCATTTTAATTTACTTACTCATCTACCTACTTACTAAACATAAAATGGTACCTACTATGTGCCTGGCCACCTGTGCTGGGTAAGAGGAAAAACAGAGGCCAGTTAGTTTCACAAATGTTTGCTGACATCTATTATGTGTTAGGATGATTCATCTTGGGGACATAAAATATCAGATATGGTCCCTGACCTAATCTGACAAGGGAAGCAGATAATAAACAGATGTTTATAGTATTCTTTGAGATAAATGCTATGTTAGAGGTATAATAGGATGACATAGAAAGCCAGGAGAGCTTAGTTCTATTTGGGCATGAAGAGAGGATCCCAGGAGACCAGAATCTTCAAGGATTAAGAGGAGTTATCCAGAGGAAAAAGCAGGTTGGGTAGGACAGGGCAAGAGTGGGGCAGGAGACAGTGGCTGTTCTTAGTAGAAGATTAACACACCTCTCTGCTCTGAAGATCTTTACCATCTAGTGAGTAACTTAAATTAAATTTTTTTCTTTTTTTTATGAAAGAGGTTCAGAAGGTATTAAATTTTTTTAATTTATAAAAGCAATTAAAATTTCAAAACCATAGAAAAGTGCAAAGAAGAAAAGGGACCAATATCTCAGCAACTTGAGAAACTACATTTAATATTTTGGTGTATGTCCTTCTAGATTTCAAATATAAGTATTCATATGTATTTCCTACAAAATTGGAATATACTGTAAATGCAATTTTATAATCTGCTTTTTTACCCCTAATAAATACCTGCAAATATTTTTTAAAAGATAAGAAGAAAAAGCATTTCATGTGGTCAAAAAACCAATCCCCGCCACCCCCCCAACCAAGCTCACTCCAGTGCTAATGTTCGTGATTCTTGCACTCTGATTTGATATAAAATAACCTAAAACCAATTCATCACTTTTACAAGACTCCTGGGTTGGGTGACCCCACACATCCCTGTTCACCCAGGATGGTCCTGTCTATGCCTGTTGTCCTAGACAGTCCCAGTTTGGATAATAAATTGGAAGGTTACCCCAACTCTGGAGCCCTCCCTTGGGAAATGAGACCCCACAGAGCAAGATCTATCCTGCTCAGGGATGGAGTTTCTTTTGTCTCATGTGGAAGTTATCTGGGTAACTGTCTTATGTGCCCTCCTGAGCTGAGTTTGTAGGGGATGGAATTTGGGTCCTGCTGATCTGTACCACTTTTCTCCCTTAGTCTGTAGCATAGGGTCTGCAAAGGGCAGGCTCCTCTATAAAGGGGTGTATTCAGTCAAGAGGCGACTTTGCCCAGGTAGTCAAAAGCACCAGACAATTCCTAAATCATTCTTTTTCAAGTGGTCTTGGAATAGAGTCTATGCATTTCCCCCTCCTGCAATACTGAACATCCTACTTAAAATTCCAAAAAACATAAAACTGTCATGCCTCTTCCTAATAATACCAACAGATTTCATTTACTGACCACCTACTTTGTGTCTAGTATGGTCACTTCCCATAATCAATCTTATTTAATTCTCATAAATACCTTTCATGGTAAGTATTATTAATATTATTCCCATTTTATAGATGAGGAAACTAAAGCTCAGAGGTCACACAGCCAATAAGTTGTTGAATAAGGATTAGGACCCAGATCTAATCTGAATCCCCACTCTTTCTTTCCATCATATCACACTGTCACCCTCATTTTGCAAATGAGAAAACTGGAGTCCAGAGAAAGGAGTAGAGTCCAGATGTTTTGGTCCCAGCTTTGGCTCTTACTCCCTTTTCTTTTCCTTCTCGGGTGAAGGTGCAAGCACAGTCTCTGGGGAACTTGCCCTTAATAAAAAATAGCCTGAGGTTTGGAGCTAGCACCTGGATAAGCTAGCATGGATGGAAGCATTTCAAATGTTTGGCCAAAATGAAGCTGGAGTGTGTCGCTGGAGAATAGACTATATTCTCTTGTGGTCGATAGAATCAATGGTCAGTCAGTCAGCTCTTCTACTCCAAACAGGGGCTCTCCAGACTGATGATCCCCCACCCTCCCTCACCCCCACCCCTGGAGGGTCATCTAACCTTTCCTGGAGCAGGAAGAACAGGAAGAGGTCCTCAGAGCAGCTAACATACAAGTCTCGTGTGCGATGGCATCATCTATACTTTCCCCATAAGAGAGCCCTTTAGGACCTCAATCAGAGATTACTAACTCTTAGCACAGTCTTATCAAATCGTGCTAGGTGATCTTGTTTCCAGCCCACTGCAGATTAGAAGAAGGAAATAAGAAGGCCGGGGAGGATGCTTTAGAATCAAGCAGATTGATTACAATCAAGCACTGGCCGGGCAGGGAGGGAAAAGAACAGGACAATGAAAAGCTGAAAAAGGAATTCAGAATACAGCACCTCAGAAGCCCCTAAGGGCATCACTGAACTGCCACATAGGACATTAACTGCTGGATGTAATGATGAACCTGAGGAAAAGTGATAGTTGGCTCAAGAAAGCAAGAAGGGTGTAATCCATTTTACAAAGAAAACCCATCATTCATTCAACAAACAACATTTAATGAGCACCAATAGCATGGTGGTAGCTTCTGGTGATATAATAATAAATAAGACACAGTTCCTGACTTTCAGAAGCTAAGTCTAATGCAAGAATCAGACCACTGAGCAGACAAATTATAATACAGTTTCACAAGTGCAATGATAGAGCTATACACAGGGTGTTTACCATAAAAAGCAGATGAACTCAAAGAACATAGCTGGGGCTATTTTGGTTCGAGTGCCAGCATCATAGCCCAGCTAATAAGGAATGTCCACGAGGAGGCCCACTGCTGATCTCTGAGGTCTTATCTCTCACCAACACCTTCCTAATGTTCTTTCTTCTCTGAGCTTTTGTACATACTATTCCACTGTCTGGAACATCTTCCTCTTTCCATGCCTTCAGTCGGTTAACTACAATACATATCTGATTAGAAGTCACTTCCTCCAGTGATTCCTCCAAAGTTCGAGGTAGTCATTGCTCCTGAGAGCTCCCTTAGCACCTTAGGCATCGCCCAATTACAGTACTTACTACATTCTATTGCAATCACCTGCTTACTTTGCTGTGTTTCCTCATTAGACCAAAAGCCAATGAGGACAGAAGTGTGAATACCTTCTCCACAGTTGTCTCCCCAGTGCCATCAATACATGCTTGACAAATACTTGCTGAATCAACAAATATTATAAATACTTCATACATAAACAAAGTCCTGATATTATCTTTGTTTTTGGACTAATAATAATGATAACAATAATACCAGTCAACAAGTACTTAGCACAGACAGTTGAGTGTGACTATTAAATAGGTGAGTTCTGGAGCCAGAACACTTGTGTTTAAATCCCAGTTCAGAATTTACTGACTGTGTAATCTTGGGCAGTTTACCCAACCTCTCTGTGCCAAGTTCCTTTATCTGTGAATGAAGATAATAACTGTGACTCTTTCATGGGATGCTGTAAGGATTAAATGAGACACTGTGAATAAAGAGGGTTGGTACAGTGCCTGGCCTGGCATATAGCACCTCTCAATGTTATTATCCTTACTGTCTCATCTTGTGCTTTCCAAAGTGTATATTCTCTGCAAAAAAAGGTTTCATTTTGGGAATCCTGCATATACTTTTCCTCTCAGGAAGGCACAGTGAGCATGAGAATACGGTTCTGAGTTAAGAACCATCTGTTTCATTTGGCGTCACTCAGCAGTTTCTTGCTTGACAGCCTAACCCTTGTTAACCCTCACCCTTGTTAAAATCTGCAGTATTGGTGTTCTACAGAACTCTCTTTGGAAGCCAGTAGTGCATCACAATTTGTAAAGTTCCTTATTTATTTCAGAGTAACTTTGTGAGGTAAGGTAAAAGTTTGTTCTCCCCTTTTATAGATAAGGACGTTAAAGTTCAGAAGGATGACACAATTAATGGTAGAGCTGGGACCCAGTAAGTTCAGCAGGGCCGATTTTGTGCTCTTAGTGTTAAACTCTTTCCCCATGTCACCCAGTGTTAGGAGCCCTGTCTCACAAGATCTTGCTGAAGCCCCTGGCTCATTAGATCTCATACTCTCCTCTATCCACAAGAAAGTGGCTGAAGGTGGAAGGAGGTGGGGGGAGAGGTGCAGCACACACTCACATGCACACACACTTCCCACCCCCCGCCCCGCACCCCCCATCCCCCTGCCACTGAGGAAGAGTAAGCAAAGGCACGGAAGCTAAAGTGATTCATCCAAGACTATCTCACCAGCTGGCCACCAAGGTGGTCTTCTGAGGCCCCGTGTTTACAGCTGGTCCTCAGCCAGTGAACCGTGCCCTTCCCAACAAAGACATCTGCTAGCTTGTCTCCAGCACGGGGTAAGACAGGCTCAGGCTCCTGCTTGCCCTCCCAGCCAGCCGTTCCTGTCTCTTCAGGGGGTCCTACGCCCCTCTGACCACAGGAAGAGTGATGAGGCCAGGCGTGGTGGCTCATGCCTATAATCCTAGCGCTCTGGGAGGCCGAGGCGGGAGGACTGCTTGAGCTCAGGAGTTTGAGACCAGCCTGAGCAAGAGTGAGACCCCATCTCTACTAAAAATAGAAAGAAATTGGCCAAACAATTAAAAATAGAAAAAATTAGTCGGGCATGGTGGCACATGCCTGTAGTCCCAGCTACCCGGGGGGCTGAGGCAGGAGGATCACTTGAACCCAGGAGTTTGAGGTTGCTGTGAGCTAGGCCGATGCCACGGCACTCTAGCCCAGGCAAGAGAGTGAGACTCTGTCTCAAAAAAAAAGAAAAAAAAAAAAAAGAGTGATGAAGCACCACTCTGACATCCTTCTGCTTCCATGTCTGCCTTTTGCATCAAAAAGTCTATGCCTTGGTGCCATGGCCAGGGTCAGTCTGGGAGCTTGTGGCAGGTATGTGCCCAGAGATATACTCTGCAGGACTCCCTGGCCTTGCCAGTGCCAATGAGTCAGTGGAGGTAGAAAGTAGTCCCTGGATCCCGTCATGTAGCCCTGGCCACTCCCCAAACTGCTCAAACTGCAAAAACAAAAACAACAAAACACTGCCTTCCACGATGAGAAATAGTGATTTAAAGTAAAGGTGTCAGAGCATCCTGAATCTTAGCTCTGCTAGTTACTAAGTTCTTCTATCAGTAAAACGGGTATGATAAGCAGTAATTTGAGGAATACTGAATATTTAACTATTATGAGAATCAAATCTGATAATAGGTTTTTAAAAACATTACTATAAACATTTGTTAAGTGCTGCTTTCTCCCATGGGTTAGGTACCAGGGACACAGAGATGACTCAGATGTGGCTCCTGTCCTCATATTGCTAAGTCTGTTGGGGGAGATTTTGAAAAAAGAGGCAAGCTGAGTGGTCTCCGGATAACAAAAGCTTTATTTACGGCTCATTTGTGCAGGGGAAAGGTAACCCTAGCTATGAGTCCCTCTGCCTCAGGCTCAGCCTCTACTGGCCACTCCAGAAGCCAGTGTCATCTAATGTTACAGAGTGTCTAGCAGTGCCCTTGCCTTTAAAGCGGTGAGCATGTCTCCATGAGAGGAGACCTCTATGACTACTAAGACAAACACAAGAATAACCCCTTACATGTATACAGTGTTTTACAGTTCAGAGGGCACTTCAAGGTGATCATTCATTCCCTCGCCCTCATGACAACCCACGTAGGGCAGACAGGTCAAGTACTATTATCTCTATTGAAAAGATGAGGAAACAGGGGCTTAAAGGGGTTAGGTGTCTTGCCCAGCTTGCACTGCTAGTCAGTGGTAGACTAGGACTAGACCCCAAGCCTCCCTGGCTCTATCTTCCATTCTGTACAGCTTCTGCCAATGCCCACAGGCTCAAGTCTCACAAAACTCAGGGCCAGCTGATCTGACCTGAAGCTCAGGGACTAAGCTAATTTCTTATCAAGAGTCTCTAACAAGAAACCTCTGGCCTCTCACCCTCTACACAAATTAAGAGCCTGATGAGGCATCATAGCATTATAGTTAGAATCAGAGCACGTGCCCCCTCCTGCCACTGCTCAGGAGCTCCATCTATTAATACAAAGTGTATGTGTACAGGAGTTGTCTGAGACCCACCAGAGAGGTCTCAGATTTCCCAGCTTGGATGAGTTACTTCATCTCATCGTTTTCATCCTTTCTACCACCATTCAAACCAGAAAAAGTGTGGAGAGCTTCAGCATAAAGTGTATTCCAATTCATTTTCTTTTGGGAATTCATACTATTAATATTAGAGAGAAATGGGGCCCTTTTATGGTAAGTGTTTTTTATACACTATCTCATTAAAGCCTCACTGTAACTTTAAAGACATCCATCCTACTGCCAGGATCAGCAGGCTGCCTCCCCAACCTCAGCTGGTGCTGTTAGTTCTGCCTCTTGCACTTGTCTTCAACCAAGGGATGGGGCAAGAGGGAGACTCTCTGTGCTGGGTCAACATGAGCCCATCCCTGGCAAGGCCCTTCATTTCCTTCTATAGCCTAGGAGACTCTCCTCTCTCTTCAAATCCTACCTGTTCTTTAAAACCCAATTCAAGGGGGGCAAGGGCAATATACGTAACCTAAACATTTGTACCCCCATAATATGCTGGAATAAAAAAAAGAAACCCAATTCAAGTCCTCCTCTTCCAGAAAGTCCTCTCTTCCCAGCTGTGCCCTGAATGCTTATAAAGTTGACTATAGGTAGCCATTTAGCAGTTAATTATTTATTGTTTTACAACTCTGCTTATAATAATTTCCTGTGTTAAATTTTCCCTTTTGTTCCAACTCCCCACTTAGATCCTAGGCTCCCCATGGATGACAGTAACTAGTTCATAACATTTTCTGCATTCCATATAGCATCATTTCAATATGCTGCTTTCAAGTAGCTTAGGCAGGAGCTCACATAAGCCTTCATCCATCCACCTATTAACCACCATTACTGAGCACCTACAGAATAGTAAGTGCTATGAGGCAGACCACATGTCTGATGGGAGTAAAGATGGGCACATGTAATATGGATTGGCGAAGAATCTCCCAGAAGAACCATTCTGAGGACAAGGGGGAACTTGCCAGGTGGAGTGAGAAGAAGGGCATTCCAGGAGAGGAAGTGGCATTTGCAAAGGCCAGGGGGTTAAGACTGCGTTTTATCTGTCCATTCAAGAAATTGGGAGCACTTCAGTGAGCCTGGAATGCAGAGCTAAGGCAGGTGAAGCAGTGGGCCGAGATGAGGTGTCCAGGCAGGCAGAGGACGGATCCTGAGAAGGGTTTGGACTTTATCCTGAAAGCTATGGATACGTAATAGTCTCTGTTAACAAATTAAGCTGCATGGGGATCAGCAAGAACAGACCAGTAGATAAGAAACTGGCCCTTTCAACAACTTGGTATGTATGGCTCAATCCCTCTGTGTCCCTAAGTTCCCTGTTTTTAGAGGAGTTTTTTTGGCATTAGTGGTTCTCAAGCTTTAGAGGGGACAGAATCACATGGATAACTGGTCAAAAATGTTGTTTCCCAGGCCCCCACTTCAGCCGTTCAGATTCAATAGGCAGGGCCTGGGAATGCACATTTAAAAAGCCCATTGCGTTGTTCCTCAGAGAACACCATGAGAAGCACTAGATTAGATGATCTCTGAGGGTCTTTCCCACCCTAATGCTCTTGTGAAGAACACCAGAAAGACACAAGGCTGGCCAAACCCACCTCCCACCTGCACGGTCCAGCTCCAGGGAGGCCAGGGATGCCTGGGAACCAGAATGCTCTTCCCAAACCCCACGTTTGGAAAGTTAGAGTAAAGATCTTAAGGCACCACATCTTGGGATGAGACCCCCACCCAATACCTCATTCATACCACCACCTCTCCCCAACCCCCCTCCCAAAAAAAACCCTAGTTGGAATTAGGCCCTTCTACACCACCTACTCTAGCCTATATCTTCATTCATCCACCAAATATCAAGTACTTTCCATGGGCTAGGCCATAGGGATAAAGAATGAGACATGTTCTTAAGAGCTTGTAAATAATATAAATGATATTAGAATAATCTCTCTTTCAAAGAGTATCTCTGAGAGGAAAGAATTCAGAATTTTGAGTCTGAGAGACCTGGATCCTAATCCTAGTGACTTTGAAAAATTATCTCCCTGGACCTCAAATTTCTCATTGGTAAAATGGGGACATTAATGCCCATTAATTGGATTGCTGTGAAGGTGATGTGGTATAGTATGGGGCAGAGGAAACAATCTGCACTTAGGAAATGGCAATTTTTAAGTTAACATGTCCTCCCTGTCCTGGAACCTGCAGTACATCCACATTCTCCTATTGACTTTCAGAGGCCCCTCCTATCTGGCCCCAGTTAATTTTTCTGAACAGATTTTCTACTTCTCCCTTCCCTGCTCCCTTCCTGCTGGTCAAGGCCCCCATAGGACGACTCTGGTGATCCTACCATGAATCCTCAGTGGGCAGCACCATGTATTAGAAAGAGCGTGAGGGCTGGAGTCAGTCAGACTGGAAAGCAAAAGTCACTGTGTAACTTTGATCAAAATACTTAACATCTCTGAGATTCAGTTTCTTCATCTGCAAAACAGATAACATCACCTACCTCACAAGATTCAATGGAAAACCCAATTTAAAAAATGGACAAAGGATCTGAATAGACATTTCTCCAAATAAAGCATACAAATGACCAAAAGGCACATGCACAGATGCTCAATATCACTGGCCGTTAGGGAAGCCCAAATCAAAACTACAACGAGGGCTGGGCGCGGTGGCTCACGCCTGTAATCCTAGCACTCTGGGAGGCCGAGGTGGGAGGACTGCTTGAGCTCAGGAGTTCGAGACCAGCCTGAGCAAGAGCAAGACCCCACCTCTACTAAAAATTGAAAGAAATTAGCCAAACAATTAAAAAAAAAATAGAAAATATTAGTTGGGCATGATGGTGCGTGCCTGTAGTCCCAGCTACCCAGGAAGCTGAGGCAGGAGGATTGCTTGAGCCCAGGAGTTTGAGGTTGCTGTGAGCTAGGCTGACACCACGGCACTCTAGCCCAGGCAAGAGAGTGAGATTCTGTCTCAAAAAAAAAAAACAAAAAACAAAAACAAAAACCTACAATGAGATACCACTTCACACCCACTAGAATGACTATAATAAAAAAAATTGACGGTAGTAAGTGTTAGAGTAAGGATGTAGAGAAATTGGAACCTTCATACATGGCTGGTGGGAATGTTAAATGGTGTAGCTGCTTTGGAAAACAGTCTGTCAGTTAAAAGGTTAAAAACACAGAGTTACTACATGACCCAGAAAGTCTATCTCTAGATGTATACCCAAGAAAACTGAAAACATTATGTCCACACAAACACTTGTTCACAAATATTCATAGCAGCATTATTCATAAAAGCCAAAAGTGGAAACGACCTAAATGCCACTCAAATGATGAATGGATAAACAAAATGTGATATATAGATAGGATAGAATATTATTTAACCATAAAAAGAATGAAGTACTGATACATGCTACAACATGGATGAAACACTATGCTAAGTGAAAGAAGACAGTCACAAAAAAACCCACGTTCTATGATTCCATTTATATTTATATTTAATGTCCAGATCAAGCAAATCTGTGGAGACAGAAAATAGATTACTGGTTGTCAGGGGCTGGGGTTAGTTGACGGGAAATGCAGAATGACCGATAATGAATATGAGGTATCTTTAAGGGGTGATAAAAATGTTCTAAAATTGATCGCAGTGATGATTGCACAACTCTTGTGAATACACTATAAACTACTGAATGATGCACTCTAAATGGTAAATTGTATAGTATGTGAATTAAATCTCAATCAAGCTTGTTATGTTCAAAAATATATGTAAGGAGCTGAGCATATTGCCTGGCATGCAGTAAGGACTCAATAAATGATAATAAATTTATTATTGTGCCCTTTCCTCTTCCTGATGCCATCCCAACTCTGGCCAGAATCACCTCTAACATTAACACTGCAGAATACGTCAGGCTCATTGCAAGGGGACCATTTCATACTCAGTGGAGGGTCACAGGTGAGTATTGACTGCTAATATGCTGAGACTAAAAGTCTTCCTCCAATACTCAGATAACTAAATATATAACTCTTACAGTAGAAAGAAAATAATGGCTTCAATTTATTGAACATTTACTATGTGCCCACATTCTGTACCAGCAACTTTACAACTATTCTCCTCACAAGAACTATAGTAGGCTGTTATATTATTATTCCTATCTAATAAATGAAGAAACTGAGCCTTTGAGAAGTTTTGTAACTTGTTGAAAGTCACAGTGGTAGTCAATGACCAAGCTGGATGGTTCAACTCCAAGGCACGTATTCTTTTTCTCCATGGGATTACATGGCTTCATTATGCCTTCCTTTATTTCTCTACATTTTATCCACACTTTACAACTCAAGCAGCCTGATTTTCACTGATCTCCCTTTCCTCTATGTGTTCTAGTAATGTCTAGTTTATATCAAATTAGTTGATTTTCCTTTTCCTCTTGTGTGTTCTCAGATTGTTTCATGTGTATACTCTTGAACATGGCAGATTCTTGACATAAAGTGAATAGATGTGTAGCATGCGAATATTTTCTCCCATTCTGTAGGTTGTCTATTTGCTCTGATGACAGTTTCCTTGGCTGTGCAGAAACTTTTTAATTAGATCAGGTCCCATTTATTTATTTTTGTTGTTGCTGTGATTGTTTTTGGGGTCGTCTTCATAAATTCTTTGCCTAGGCTGATGTCTCTAAGAGTTTTTCCAACATTTTCTTCTAGAATTCTTATGTTAAGCTTCTCTCCCAAAACAGGAAATAGGTTATTGAAGGACAGACATTGTGTCTTCTAGATCTCTTTATCCTTTATACAGAGAAGGCACTCCTGGTCACCTAGGCTGGCCTATGGCTAGAGGACAAGCCCCTGCTTGAAAATGGTTCTCACAGATACCATGCTTTCTGCCCGTGGATTGGAAGCTTTCTCCTTAGGAACAGGACCCTGCTTACCTCATTACCACCCCATCCTAGTGTATGTAGCATGGTGGCTGAGAATTAAGAAGACTGGGTCAGCACTTACTCTACTGGAGGTACATCAAGGGCAGCCTTCCCATAGTCCACCTTCTCTCACCTCCTTGAAAGGGAAGGGGGAGACCAGGAAGGCTGGCAAAGAATTTGAAGAAGACACGTTGTTGACTCTACCTGCGACCTCAGACAGACAGTGTGGCATCATCCTCTCTGGCCCAGGACCCCTCCTTTTACCACAGAACCTTCAAATCACCAAATTCAAAAGGTAGGGCAATCTGTTCCTCTGTGATCTGTAGACCCATCATGACTCTGTTTGAACCTCCTCTACTTCCCACCTCTCCTAACAGAGTAGTGACCTGCTCACAACTATCTAGATTACCTTTGATTCGTCCTATAATTATCCTGAGCCCCCCTGCATCCTACTCCTCCCTGCCTCCTGTCCTAACCAAAGCAGTATTCTCTCAGCTCTAGGGATCCTCTGGGGCAGGGCTGGCAGCAAGAAGAAGGAGCTTGCCTTCTTTGCCTCTTGGTCAGCTATGAGACTTGGTTGGTCAAACTTGGTTCCTCTGCGTTCCCCATTTCTACACCTGCTTGCCTCTCCTCTGCCTTTTCTTCAAGATGTTAAAAACTCGCAATAAAAAACAAATACAAAATGCTGTAATTAATAGCCAATTCCAAGCCAACCCAGCATTTCTACTAATAAAGCTCAACACTTGCAAAAAAACCAATAAATTCTGCCCCTCTCTGGTTCTGAGGTGGTCTCTTTTATATACTCTGTGTGTGTGTGTATGTATGTGGGTAAGTGTGTCTACATATATATTTATTTTCCTTTATTTCCCATCCAGGGAGGGGCAGAATAATGAACTGCGTGCGTCAGGGAAGATGAATCTGAGATACTAGGGAGCAGTGCAGTAAAAAGATTAAAGTGTTATTATTGTTGGGTTTTTTTCCCCCATGGTCCATTGTGACAGCTCGACCGTCATCTGTAAAAAATGTCTCAGCGAGAGATAATCATCGGAAACTCAATAAAGCGTCAGGGGGAGCCTCAGCCCCCATCAATCACTGGGTGCCTGGAAAATTTCAGCCCTCTGTCTCCCTTCCTGCTATCCATATAAATGTCTCTAATATATTTTGTGTAGTGTGTGGGACCCATCCCTGATTTGGAACTTTCGATGAAAAAATATTTATACACAAAATATGTAAATCAGTTAAAAATCACAAGACTAGTTCTCTGCCACCCCATCCCATTTTTTCTTATTTTTATAAATGTATCAAATTTATTCTTTTTAATAAAACATGTCAACTAGTCTATCTCCCTCTCCTAGGAGATATACACATACACACACCACACACAAATATTTGGAGGGCTAAAAGGGTGGAAACAATTAACCAAACTGCTTGATACATTTAATCTTGCAGTTGGCCAAAATGCTTGATGAAGTGACAGTGCTCTTGTCCACCCTGGTGAGTCCATAGTGGCCAGCACTGCTGAGAAATGACATGTAGAACCACTGCCCTGGAGTGTGACAAGGCTCTGAGTGAGCCTGGAGAAGGATGAAAAAGAAGCAGGGACATTATTAGAAACAATAACTTGCCTAAACAGCTTTTGGCCTGGCAGATTTCCAAGCCTTTGGACAAGCCAGAGGTTCTAAGCTGACTAGGTGTGGGACACACACAAGCTGATATAGTCACCGGGTTCTACACAAGAGCAGGAGACAGTTCCGCTGGCATCTGGCTTTATCGTTGTGCCTCAGTTTCCTTTAGTGCCTATATCATAGGGTTACTGTGAATACACAGTAAGTATCAATAAATGTCACCTGCTACTGCTGCAGCTATCATCATCACTGTCATCTCATTAGCACCTCCCCCTGCTTCTCCATGCTGCAATGAATCAGTTCCTGCAGTGTCCTCTCCTCTAGACCTTCAAGGCTCCTTCCTGTCTAAAGGATAAAGTCCAAGTGTCTTGATCTGGCCCTTGTTTACTAATGCTGCATCTTTACTGCTCATCACTTTCTAAAATGAATCTACTGCTACATGGATGCTTCACGCTAACAGGTTCTACAATTTGCTGTTTCCCAACCTCTGAATGTTTTGGATATAGCACAGTCCCTCTCTATTCACGCCCAACTGCACTGACCTACCAGCCCTCCATATAGCTATCTAAAACATTACTATATTTTGAGGCTCAAATACCATTTTATTTCCTCGACTGCTTCAGCCAGAGATTCTCTTCTCTGAGCTCTGACAGTCCTTGTTATCTGTACCTCCAACTGGACCCTTGACAAATAGTGTCTTGGTAATGTCTTCAATCTTTATTATTACTAATTACTGTTCTTGCTAGCACCTTACATTTGCACGATGCCCTATATTTCCTCAAGAGCTTTCATAAGTACTTCAATTTAAGCCTCATAATAAGAATATTGTGTAGGAAATACTATTCTCTACAGATGAGAAAATCAAGCTCAGAGAGAGAAAAGAATTGCCCAAGGCCACACAGTCAGGTGATGGCTAAGCCATTCCTCGAACTCTAAATAGTATCTAGCTCTTTGAGGATAACAGTTTGCTACCACAGAAAAGCATTTGGAAGGCTATGTCAAAGACTCTGAATGAAGTTCCATAAGAATATGATGAGGATGAAGATGTAGAAACAGAAGTTTACAGTAATGGAATTCCTTCTATGTTTTAGGTTTTAGGTTGGGATAAACATACTACCTCTAACTCTCCCAATAACCTTTATTTACAAGTAAGGTGCAGAAAATTGCTCCAGGTGTCACAGCTATTAAGTGTTCTGCACACCCATAATACCATGGCTTAAGCACACAGCCTCTCGAGGAATAAAACTGAAAGTGGCAAAATAAGGTCTCCTCTAGGGAAGTGAAGGCCCAGATGAGTTTTGTATGCAGTTCAAGCACAAGACCTCAACTAACACCTATAGTTTAGATCATGCTACTCCAAGACCAGGGAGCCTGGTGGAAGCCTATTAGAAATGTAGTATCTCTGGTCCCATTCCACACCTACTCAATTAGAATCTCTGAAGGTGGGGCCCAGGAATCTGTGTTTTAACTAGCTCTCCAGGAGATTCTTATTTCTTTGGGAGCCTTATTGTTCTTATCTGAATTTATGCTCTCCAAGGACACACAGTCTTTCTGCTATGCCTGAGTAGGGCTGGGCACACAGTGGGTGCTGGGTGGTTAACCTGTACTGAGTATATGAGATAGTTAGCATGTCCTGGGGGAGGGGAGAAATATCATAGACAGCAGTTCCATTACTGCCAGTGGGGAGTCCTAGCCATCTCCTGAACTCCAGGGCACTTGTCCACTGGTTTGTGATGAGCCAGCTTGCACCGTCCTGCCCCCCATCTGAAGGCACAGAGATGGGGAGGTCAGCTGGAGCAGGGCGGCCTGCAGCCCCTGGAGCTGTGGAAAGGGGGCATTCAGGCTGGTGGGGTTGGCCCTGGCAGGTCTGGCTTGGTAAGCCACACCCTCTGCCCCCGGAAGGGCCCTATGCCAATCCAGCTTCTGCACGACTCATCTTTATTCAGCTGCCACTTGGAGCTGAGAAGAGAAGCTGATTTATGGCCTGCTCTGGCCATGTTTCTGCTGTGTTTTATTGTTTTAATTGTACATATGAAAGGCACTCAGAGTGCTCGCTTGCCTTTCTGACAGCCCCAGACACCCATGTTTATAACAGTTACAAGCAGCCAGCGGCTGGGTGACTTGTTTACTGTTACCTCTAATTTACTGCCTCCTCCACTTGAGGATCAGGGTCCACCACCCATCAGCCAGCCACAAGTGGAACTCTCCTGGAGTGGGCATGGGTGGGGCTCAAGGCATTGAATGGAATGTGGTCAAGGTAGGGAGTGAGATGGCAGCGGAACAGCTATGACCCCATGCTCCCCTCCAAATTTGCCCCATCTCTGTGCCTCTGCTCAGGCTGTGTCCCCTGCTTAGAATTATCTTTCCTTTCTTCCCCTCTTCTTCACCTTCCAAAGCCCAACTCAAATCCTACTTCTTCTAAGAATATTAATTGCTCTGATGGTGAGCCTAGAGCTTCTAGAACCTTAGAAGTCACATGGCTGACAGGGACCTGGGAGGCCAGATAATCCAATGACCCAGGCAAGAATCCCCTTTACAGAATCCCTGATAGGCAGACATTCAACTTGTTAGTTCCCCTTGAATGTTGAGTTGCTCAATACCTCCTAGGCAGACTTTCTACTTTATACTGAGCCAAAACCCACCTCCATAGAGGAATTCTTCATTAAATGTCACTGTGCTTTACATATATATGATTATCTCTAATCCTAATAACCCTATAAGATAGGTATAGTTATCCCTATGTTACCGATGAGAAAATTGAAATTCAGGGACTTTAAGTCACTTGCTCAAGATCACACATCTAGTAAGTGACAGAGCTTAGATGAACCATTCAGATGGCTGGCACTGAAGCCCAACCTTTCTCCAGGACACCACAGTGCTTCTGAAGATGCCACTCTGAGGGCTGGAGAGAATGGAAAGAACAATCAGTCCAACAAGATTTTCATACCAACCATCCTTGAGTCACCTGTACCAGCAAGACTGCCATCTACCCAGAAACACCAACCTTGAAAGAGTGGAAGATACTATAATGTACCCAGGTGAGCAGGCTTCCTGCTGAAAAACAATGCTCATATGTAGAACAGGAAAAGGGTTTCACTAGGAATGGGGTAATTGATGACAGAGTTTCAGCAAGGAGGGCAAAGAAGTTTCTTTCCGCCCTAGGCTGTGTCTGTTCTGAGCAGACAGAACAGATAGAAAGTATCTCTGATACCTTTTAGTTTCCTTGCCTGGATCTTCTTCCCTGCTCACACCTTAAATGCTGGTCTCCCTGAGTAAGGGACTTGTCCTTCTCCCTCCTCACTATAAATCCTCCCCTTTGACAATTTCAGTCACATCCATTGTTTTG
This sequence comes from Indri indri, assembly GCA_004363605.1. Lineage (NCBI taxonomy): Eukaryota > Metazoa > Chordata > Mammalia > Primates > Indriidae > Indri > Indri indri. The sequence goes on along the minus strand of RJWJ010000123.1, from coordinate 127,540 downwards.
ACTCTGAAGCAAATGCTGGTGACTCCTAAATTCCTATCTCCTGTCAGACTACTTCTTTGAGCTCCAGACCCATGCAACCAACCGTTGACCCAAATCACAAACTAAGGTGTCACCATAAGTGCCTCCTTTTGCACTGATTCTCACAATCCACTGAGTACTCAACCTCCTCCTAATAGTTTCCTAATATCTATTTTCTCCATTCCTAAAGATCACCTTTAAGAATCCCTGGAAATACAAAGTACATTCTGGGGGAAGGGAGCGTAGCTTCTCATCAGATCCCCAAAGGGGTCCATTGTCCACAAAAGATCAAGAACCATTATTAATTTCTCCCCTTTGATTCCTCTTCCACCCTGTCAAAATGTCCATTTAAAATGCAAATGTGAATTTAACATTCCCCTGCTTAAAATCCTTTAATGGTCTTCAGAATACAGTATGACCTCCAGAGAACTCCATAGAACAAGGCCCTTCCCACACATAATTTTCTTCCCCTCCGGCCTTATGTCTTGTTGTTTTCCTCAACACTGTGGCAGATGATTCCAACTGTCATCACCCCTCAACCCCCAACCTGTGTCTCTGCATGTGTTGTTCCCTCTGCCTGGAAAGCCCATCCCTCTTAGCCTGCCTGGCAATCTCCAACTCATCTTTAAGACCCAATTCAAACTCACTTACCCTGTGACACTTCCCAGATACCAGCCTGCTCTCCTCTCAAGCACACCTCATCACTACCTTTATCAGCGCTGCCAACATACTTTGCACACTACCACTGCATTTATCACTCTGTACTGTGATTCCTTCTTCATAGGCCCGTCTTTGTAACTGACTGGGAGCACTGTTGAGGGGCTAGACCATGTATATTCATTTATATAATCCCAGTATCTGGCAGAGTGCCTGACAAGCTGAATACAAGCTGAATCATAAATAAGTGAAACTAATAAGCAATTATAACTGTAGAGCACTTTACAATTCACACATCACATATTTTATCTCTTGATCCTCACAACAATACTGGAAAGGTAAACAAAGGGAGAAATTACTGGAGGTTAGGAGATCTTGCCAAGGTCACAAACTACAACTCACCACCTTCCTTCAGTACTAAGTGCAGGCCAAGGCCCACAGAAATATCTATTAGAAATTTAGTGCACTTGATGGACTTTGGCACTGACTCTAGACTCCAATAGTGAAGGACGGTCCAACTTTCCTGAGCTTGTGACTTTCCTGTGAATTTGCCTAGACACATTCAGGGCAAGGGTGTTAACCTTTTATTCTACTCCACTTTCCTCACATATCCCCACAAGTTAGGTCACTTCCCGTGAAAAAGGCAATCCAATCCAAACAAAAGAGAACCACAGGATTCTTTTGTTTCTGTCTGCTTCATCAATGAGAATGAGCCAGAACTGGGTATGGTGCATTACATACAATTGGCAGTCAATAAATATTGGTTGAATGAATAAAAAAATGAGGTATCCTTAAATGGATAAAGGAAAGGAAAACATGGTTAAGAAGAAGCTAAAGGCTTAGTTTAGATTGGTAAGGAGAGAGAAAAACCCTGAGATGGTTCTAAAGTACTGTCACTATCCAGGTCCCAGAGTCAGAAAGCGGAGCACACAACATCAGAGAACAGAGCACATCCAAACCAATATATCCGGAAATAAGATGAGCTGCCAGAAAACTATGGCAGACAAAGGTAGTCCAGAATTAAAAAAAAAAAAAAAAAAAAAAAAAAGTGGAGATAAGTAGATCTTGCAGCTATAGAGAGTGAGTTTATCAATGATTCCTGACAAAATTCTAGAATGTTACTTTTTGTGACAGTTCTTACACACTTAGGTAATTTCTAGGTACTGGTATTGGTTCTCTAAGACCAAGACATCAACGTGCCAGAATAACGTAATTTCCTTTTTGGAAAGGGTTATTGAGCAAGAAAATAAGACAAATGTTAAACACATTTTTATTTCAGAAGAAATCTAAGAAAATCTCTTAAAATTTTGTGGATGAAATGGAGAAATGGAGGATAAAAAAGAATGAAATTTTGTGGAATTACAGTTGCGAATACTGAATAATGCATCAAAATTGTCCTGATCATGTGCTCTAGGACTCTTAATAAAGTCCTTATAAACATTTTAATCAAAGAAAGTACATGATGGCAGGGAATCTTACCTAACTCACCAGTGCCTAAAACACTGCCTGGTACATAGAAATGTGATCAATAAATACTTTTGAATAAATAAGTGAATCCACAGAAAGCTTATTTACTAAATTTATAGATCATACACAACAAGAAGAGACAGTTAATATTTTTATCTTTAGTTCACGAGGGACATGATAGCTTCTTCCAATATTTCTGTTGTCTGTCTGTCTATCTACCTACTCACTTAGAATGTAGTAGCTGGCTGCTGGCATAAGAGTTAAAAATAACTCAGAGGTTAACCACCAAAAAAAAAAAAGGAAAGAAAAAAATAAAGAAAAAGAGAAAAGAAATTAGGTGGAACAGGGTTGGCAAACTATAGCCTATGAGCTAAATCCAGCCTGCTGTGTATTTTAATAAATAAAGTGTTGTTACTGAAATACATGCATGCCCATTTGTTTGTGCATTGTCTATGGCTGCTTCTGTACTACAATGGCCAAGTTAAGTAGTCACAACCAAGACCAGCCAGCCCACAAAGCTTAAAATGTTTATTATCTGGCTCTTTCCAGAAGGTTTGCTGACCACTGATCTAGAATGTTGAATATGAGTATCGACCTGGAGGGAACCATTAGAACACAAAGCTATAAAATTTGAATGCATGTGGTGATATATGTGGTGGAGACCGGTGTGACAGCAGAAGTTAAACTAAGATGGCTTTCTAGCTCTGAGAGTCTGTGAAATCAAAAATGTTTACTGAGCACTGCTAGGATCCTGAGAGCAGATAAGAAGGCACTCAAAAGAATCCTCTCCCACCTACCTGGCCCTGCCCTCTCAGCAAATGCTCCTTCTTGCTTCTTGATGAGAACACCTGAACTGAAGACAGAGCTGAGGGTGGAGACGGTGTGTTTGAGTGAGGAGAGAACATCTCATAAGCTGAGTCCCCACATATCAGGCCACAAATATAGGGCAAATTTGGTATTCATGAAATTCTCCTCTGTTTGAAACATAAAGTGAACACAATTCCTCTGGGTCAGTGGGGAATCTAAGGAGGCATAGGTCATGGCCTGCACACGGAACTGTCGGCTGAGAGGGAGAGAAAAGACATATGGGCAGATGAAAGTTCAAATAACCATAGAAGAGGCCAAGAGTTAGAGAACATTCAAAAAAGCATTTGAGAGGGCAGGCTGCAATTATTGCCAAGGACAGGGAAGCCTTTATGGAGCTCTAGCCTCAAAAATGGCGCCTTGACAGAAGGACCAGGTTTAGAGAGGTGGAGGGGCATGGGGAGGGCAACTTCACACTTCATCCGGGCAGTAATGCCCTAACGCCACTGATTTGAGAAACCTTCTCCCTGGGGCAGCAGTAACACCTCTGCTCCGGGCTACGACATACCATGTCAGTCTGGTAGCCTCACTGACTGGTCTGAGGGCTGTGTCCATTGCTCCCCTTGGCTGAATCTCCCCCAGGGTTAATGTTCTGACCCTCAGGCAGTCAGCAAGGCTGTCTGTCCTGGCATCACTGCCAACCCTAAAACAGTCACTGATCAGCTGCCCTGTTGCTGGAAATCTCAGGGGAATCTCAGTCTCTGTGAGTGATACAAGACAACGGACAGGCAAGTGGGGACAGTCTGGAGAAACAAAAGCTCAAATGTAAAATACTCATTTCTGGTCTGCAGCCTGCCTTTTCCCCAATTCTACTTTGAAAGAACTATTCACCAGAGGCAACACAGATTGACTTGCCCTGGTACCCTCCAACAGACACATGACCAAGCCCTGATACAGATGCACACCGCTTCTTTCTTCTAATGTTCAAACCACCACCCACAGAAAACCTCAGAGGAGGCATGGATGACGACTCCATTTTACAAGCATAGACATCAAGGCACAGAGAAGGCCCACTATTGGTCCTGGATCATACTGTAAGTTGAGGGGCCAGTCACAGAGACAGGATTGCATTTCATATACAGGAGGGGGAAAAAGCAGTATTCAGAGTAGTATTTAGGGACTTCTGAGGCTCAGGAACCCAGTGAGACTGTTTTCTAGTTCTGAGGCAGGGATGGGGCAGGGTAAGTCTGCAGGAACAAATCCACATTCCATGCAGTTGCCTTAATTATTTTATTGAAACCTGCTCCCTTGTCCACTCATCTGAGGCTCCACAGGCCAAGGTACTTTCAGGAGAATACCAGTTGAAATGTCCAACCCACTTCCAATTAGGTCATGAAATCAGGCCTCTATTTCTTTCCCCAAGACTTTTGAAGTGACATAAATTATAGAGCCAGAGCTACTGTGAAGGGCAGGTTTTCCAAGTGCTCTGGGTTACCCATGAATCCCCAGAGATAAGAAACTGGCAGGCTCTCACTCAGAGTTGCTGGTAGAGCTGGCACACAGCAAGGTACATGGAAGTCACAGAAGGAGAGCTCCCAGAGCAGCAAGGTAGCCCATGCTTACCTTCCAAAGAATGGATTCCCTGTTCCTTGGCAGTCTTGTAAACACTACTGAAATCGTCCCCAAGGTTTGGGTCGGCCCCAGCAGCAAGCAAGACCTGTACCACACTGGAAGAAATCAGAAAGACAGAAGTGTCAAAAGCAGGAAAGGCCCAGGAGGTAGAAACCCAGATCCAAAAGCATGTTTGGGGATTGGATCTCTGCTCATTTGAGTGATACAGTGGAAAGAACATGAACTCTGGGAGTGTAAAAGACAAGGGTAGGAAAGCAAGCTCTGAAACTTATCAGCTGAGAGGCTTCGGACAAGTTACTTAACACCCTTTTAAGGCCCAGTTTCCACAACTATAAATAAAAACTGTTTATCCAACAATTACTTATCAAATGCCTACCATGTTCTAGTCACTGTTCTAGGTGCTGAGGTCTGTGTCCTCATGGAACCATGACCAGTCTGCTGGGAAGGACAATTAAGCATAAAGTTACAGCAAAATGTGTAAAGTTATGATAGGAGAAATACCATGTGCAGTAAGAAAACAAGGGAGGGGATCGCGAAAGGCCTTCCACCCCTTAGTATTTTGAAAAACAAACAAACAAACGAAAAACAAGTAAAGCAACAGGACAAAATGAATAAATTCATTTAAAGTTAAAAGAATAAAGAAAGGCTTTCCAGTAGGACATCAGCAAGATGATGGCATATGACTTTCTAGTACTTGCTCCCCCCAAGAATCATCAATTTGAACAATTAGCCTCATGCAAAAATACCTTTACAAAAGCTAAGTAAACCAGGTGAGACATTATAGCACCTGGGCATAGCACAGAAACAAAAAAAAGACATACTGAAGACGATAGAAAAGACAGTTTTACATTTCCCATGTCACCCCTTCCCCAACTCCAGGCAGTACAACATGGAGAGAGATACCCTCTGTGCAGTGGAAGGAAAGAGAAGTGAGCACTACACTTTGCCTCTGACCCCGAAACCAGGCCTGACCCAATAAAACTAAGTGCTGGGCAGGCTCCCTTAGACTGAACCTCTAGGCTTGCTCTGGTGCCAGGCTGGATTCCACAGTCCCAGGGTCCAGGTCTGCCTGCCATACTTGGTCTCTGGGTCCATCCCATGGCCAGGCTGACCTTAGCAGATCCAGATTCCAGACTGCCCCAATGCCAGGCCAGCCCCAGTGATCACAGGCCCACCCTACCACCAAGCCAGCCCCCACAGACTCAGGCTCCAGACCTGCCTTGCAGATTCAATATCCAGACCCACCCCAGGGCCAGGCCAGCCACCACAACATTAGTTATCAGGCTTGCACCAGTGGACCCAGCTTTTAGGTGCTCCCCACCCCCAGGTTCCAGACCAGCCTGGAGCCAAGTCCATTCACAAAGCCCAGAGTTTCTGCCCTGCCCAGCACCAGGTCAGTACTCCTGGCCTCAGGCACCAGACTAGTACCTGTAGACATAGGCTCCAGGCCTGCCCAATCCCAGGTCAGTTCCTGCATTCTCACACTCCAACAGACCCAGGGGCCAGGTCATCCCAGTAGACCCAGCACTGGGCTGGCCCCATGGCCACAGACTTCAGTAGACACAAGGTCCAGGCTGCTCCAACAGACCTAATAGATACCAGTGCCAGGCCCCCATGGACTGAGGGTCCAGGACCATTCCTACATATCCAGGTTCTGGGCCAGCCCCTGTAGATCCAGGATCCAGGCCTAGCCTCTACAAACTGAGGCTCCAGGTCTGCTCTAGCACCAGGCCAGTCCCTATGGACTCAGGCTCTAGGCCAATCCTAGCACCTGGATGGCCCCTGCAGATTCAGGCTAAAGGCCCATGCCAGCACAAAGTCAGCCACTGTACACTCAGGCTTCTGGCTGACCCCTGCAGATACAGGCTCCAGCCCACCCCTGTGGTAACCAGGAAATGGAGGCAAATCACAATAAAATTTTTTTTAAATTTAAAATAAAAATAATAAAGGGGTCAATTGATCAAGAGAATATAACAATTGTAAATACATATGCACCTAACATCACAGCACCTAAACATATAAAGCAACTATTACAAGATCTGAATGGAGAGAGAGATTGTAATACAACAATGGTAGGGGACTTCCATACCCCACTTTCTGCAACAGTCATATTATCCAGATTCAATCCTTATCCAATCAATAAAGAAACATCTGACTTAAACTACACTTTAGACTAAATGGACATAATGGACACAGACAGAACATTCCATCCAAAAGCAGCAGAACACACATTCTTCTCAAGTACACATGGAACATTTTCCAAGATAGATCATATGTTATGCCATAAAACAAGTCTTAACAAATTTAAAGACTGAAATCATATCAAGTATCTTTTCTGACCACAATGGTAAAACTAGAAATCAACAACAGGAATTTCGGAAAATTCACAAGTACATGGAAATTAAACATACTCCTGAACAACCAATGGGTCAATGAAGAATTTAAAGGGGAAATTTAAAGATATCTTGAGAGAAATGAAAATGGACACATAATATACCAAAACTTATGGGATGCAGCAAAAGCAGTTCTATGAAGGAAATTTATAATAATAAATGTCTTCATCAAAAAAGAAGATATCAAACAACCTAACATTACACCTCAAAGAACTAGAAAGAGAAGAACAAACTAAGCCCAAAGTTGGTAGAAGGAAGAAAATAATAACGATCAGAGCAAAAATAAATAAAATAGAGACTAGCAAAATAGCAGAGAAGGTCAACAAAAGTGAGAGTTGGTTTTTGAAAAGATGAATAAAATCGACAGATCTTTAGCTAAACTAAAAGAAAAAAATAAGACTCAAATAAATAAAATCAGAAGAAATAAAAGAGGAGATATTACAACTGAAACTACAGAGAAATATAATACAAAAGATCGTAAGAGGCTACTGTAAATAATTATACACCAACAAATTAGATAACCTACAAGAAACTGATAAATTCCTGACACATAAAATCTACCAAGACTGAATCATGAAGAAATAAAAAATCTGAACAGACCAGTAATGAATAGGAGACTAAACCAGTAATAAAAAGTCTCCCATCAAAGAAAAGCCCAGAAACTGATGACTTCACTGCTGAATTCTACTAAATACTTAAAGAACTAATACTAATCCTTCTTAAACTTTTCCAAAAAACTGAATGAGAAGGAATATTTTCAAATTCATTTTACAAGGCTAGCATTATCCTTATACCAAAGCCAGACAAGGACACTATAAGAAAACAAAATTGCAGGCCAATATTCCTGATGAACAGAGATGCAAAAATCCCTAAGAAAATACTAGTGAATTGATTCAACAGCACATTGAAAGGATCATTCACTATGACCAAGTGTGATTTATGTCTGAGATGCAAGATGGTGCAATGTACACAAATCTAGAAATGTGATACACCATATTAACAGAATGAAGTACAAAAATCATATGATCATCTCAAGAGATGCAGAAAAAGCATTTGACAAAATTCAACATCCTCTTATGATAAAAACTCTCAGCAAATTGGGTATTGAAGGAATGTATATCTCAACACAACAAAGGCCATATATGACAAATTCACAGCTAACATCCTACTCAAAGGTTGAAAGCTTTTCAGGAACAAGACAAGGATGCACGCTCTTGTCACTTCTATTTAACGCAGTACTGGAAGTCTTACTTAGCCAGAGCAATTAGGCAAGAGAAAGAAATAAAAGGCATCCAAATTGGAAAAGAAGAAGTTAAATTGTTCTGTTTGCAGACAAAATGAGCTCAATCTAAAGACAACACCCCGCCAAAAAAAAAAAATCTGTTAGAACTAATAAGTGAATTCAGTAAAGTTATAGGACACAAAATCAACATACAAAAATGAGTAGCATTTCTATACACTAATAACCAAGAATCCAAAAGAGAAATCAAGAAAACAATCCCATTTATAATAGCTACAAAAGAAAAAATGAAATACTTAGGAATAAATTTAACCAAGGAGATGAAAAACCTATACACTTAAAACTATAAAACATTGAAGAAAGAAACTGAAGAAGACACAGATAAATGGAAAGCTATCTAGTGCTCACTGATTGGAAAAATTCATACTGTTAAAATGTGCATATTACCCAAAGTGATCTACAGATTCAATGCAATCCCTATCAAAATTCCAATAACATTTTTTATAGAAATAGACAATCCTTAAATTTGCATGGAACCACAAAAGACCCTGAATAGCCAAAGCAATCTTGAGCAAAAAGAACAAAACTGGAGGCATTACAGTACCTGACTTTAAAACATACTATGAAGCTGTAGTAATCAAAACAACATGGTACTGGCATAAAAACAGACACAGAGACCAATGGAGCAGAATAAAGCAACCAGAAATAAATCTACACATTTATGGTCAATCAATTTTTGACAAAGGTGCCTAGAACACACAATGGACAAAGGAGAGTCTCATCAATAAATGATGCTGAGAAAACTGAGTGTCTACATGCAGAATAAATTAGACCCTCAACTCACACTATATACAAAAATCAACTCAAAATGGACTAAAGTCTTAATTAAGCCATAAGACCTCAAAGTATAAAACTACTACAAGAAAACACAGGAGAAAAGCTCCATGACACTAGTCTGGGCAATGATTTTTTTGGATATGACCCCAAAAGCACAGGCAATAAAAGCAAAACTAGACAAATGGAATTACATAAAACTAAAAAGTTTCTGCACAGCAAAGGAAATAATCAACAGAATGAAGCAAAGAAATCGGAGAAAATATTTATAATCCATACATCTGATAATGGGTTAATATCCAAAATATATAAGGAACTCAAGCAGCTCAATAGTAAGAAAAGAAATAACCCAATTAAAAAATGGACCAAAGACCTGAATAAACATTTCTCAGAAGAGGATATACAAATGGTCAAAGTATATGAAAAAATGCTCAGTATCACTAACCACCAGGGAAATTTAAAACCACAAAGAGATATCACCTCACGCCTGTTTGAATGGCTGTTAAAAAGTCGAAAGATAAGTATTGGCGAAGATGTGGAGAAAAGGGAATTCTTGCTCATGGTGAGAATGTAAATTAGTAGAGTCATTACGGAAAATAGTATGGAAGTTCCTCAGAAAATTAAAAATAGAACTACCATATGATCCAGTAATCCCACTACTAGGTGTACATATACATAGGAAATGAAATTACTAATATCAAAGAGATATCTGGATTCTCATGTTCATTGCAGCATTATTCACAATAGTTAAGACATGGAATCAGCCTAAATGTCTATCAACAGATGAATAAAGTGTTTTATATATACACAATCGAATACTATTCAACCTTTAAAAAGAAGGAAATTCTGTCATGTACAATAACATAGATGAACCTGGAGGATATTATGTTAAGTGAAATAAGCCAGGCACAGAAAAACAAATACTGCATGATCTCATTCACATGTGAAATCTAAAAAACTTGAACTCATAGAGGTAGAGAGTAGATTGGTAGTTACCAGGGGCTGCTGGGGAGGGGGAGATGTTGGTTAAAGGATATGAAGTTTCAGTGAGACAGGAGGAATAAGTTAAAGAGCTCTTGTATACGGTGACTATAGTTAATAACAATGTGTTGTATTCTTGAAAATTGCTGAGGGAGTAGATTTTAAGCGTTCTCACCACAAAAGATAAGTATGTGAGGTAACACATATGTTAATTACCTCAATTTGGCCACTCTACAATGTATACATAGTTCAAAACACCATGTCATACATGATGAATATATACAATTTTTGTCAGTCAATTAAAAAACTAATTAAATAAATAATTAAAAAGAAAGGCCTCCCAGAGGAAATGGTATTTAAGACTGGAAGGCTAAGTAGCCAAATCTGGGATGGTAAAGTAGGAGTACCTGATAAATCCTGGAGGCAATAGAGCAGAATGCTGTACCTGAAGAAAGGAGAGAGAGGGAGTCCAGAGTGCAAGGGGAAGAACAGTGGGAGGAGATGAGGTAAGCTACTGAAGGATTTAAAGAGGAAGTGACACGATCATATATTTAATTCATAGTAGAATCTGTCAGGTTTTTACTTGGAGACTATTTACTCTTAGTTTATACAGAATTTGGATGCTTTTCTACCCACTACAAAAGATATACATCCTTAGAAAAAATTCACACTATATTGAAATATTAAATTAAAAAATGAAAGTCTCCTCTTATATCCATCTCCTTAATCTAAATTCCAAGATTAACCACAATCTATAGATTGGTGTGTTTCTTTCCAATCTTTGCAATTAGAAAAATCATTCCAATGGCTGTGTGAGAATGGACTGGAGGGAGCGTGACCAGAAGCAAGGAGTCTAAAAGGTCACTGTGAGGTTAAATTAGACAGTGCTTGACCTAGGAAGTGCTCAATACATGTTAGCTTCCCTTCTTCTTACATTATGTAATGTTCCTACTAATGCTTTCTTTTTTTCCCCTTCTAATATTAAAGGGCTCATGTTCGCTATAAAAAAAAATCAGAAAATATAGATAACCAATAAGAAGAAACGTCTTAGAATATATATCTTTCCAGTTTCTGTAATGAATATGTACATATTTTTATTTCCAAAAATGGGACCATATATAAACTTTCTCTCTAAACACACACAACCCCTTGCATGTATTACATATTTGTCTACATTGTTTTTAATGGCTACACAGTATTCCACTACAAGATTATTCCATACTTTATTTAACCAATCTCTTATTGTAAACAATAGGTTGGGTTTTTTTTCTTTCTCTAATCTGAAAAACAGAAAATGGAATCATACTGCTGTTTAACTTGCATTTCTTTGATTACTAGTGAGGCTGATTTTTTAAAAAAATATGTTTAACAGTCAGTGTATTTCTTTCCTCAGGAATCCCTTATTCATGTCCTTCCCATTTTTCCCTTCGTATGGCTATCTTTTCCTTACTGACCCTCAAAACTGTTAATGTTTTTAAGGCATAAATGGTAAGCATTTCAAACAAATTACTCTAATTATCATAACTATTAAAATGCCAAACTATAGTTTGTTTTCACTTCCTTGTTAGTTTTTTAGTATTTGTAACCAGTAGCGTTGATGATTTTCTACACATTGCTGGTTTGAATTTCATTGCCTTCAATAGGAACAGTACCTGGCTCAATTATTTGCTGAAATGAACGAATGAATTTCACTAACTTCCATACACACACACAGGCCTTACAGGTAAGTCAAAACCCAGAATCTATCTCCCACATAGCTAAAGTTCTCTTACATTTGATCTAATATATTAATAGTTGAGTCTTCTGTGTCTACTCCCCTTATCTAAGAGGATTTTAAAAATTACCTTTCAGAGGTAATTTATCCAGAATATGGATTAAGAGCTCAAAGAGAAATGAGAAGAGTCTCTAAGCAGCTAAAATTCCTTGTCTAAAACTCATATATTTAATTCATAGTAGAATCTGTCAGGTTTTTACTTGGAGACTATTTACTCTTAGTTTATACAGAATTTGGATTAAGATTGGCATCAGTCTTCCTGTTTCCCAGAAGGTTAAAAGCCAAGAGGGTACAAAAAGGCTGATATCGATAGGCAAACTCACTGATGGCAGTGCAAAACAATATGTGAAAGATAGGTAGTATGTCACAGAGGTTAAGAAAACAGGCTGTAAAATCTGGAACAATCTGAGCATCAAAATGAATAATGACACTAATGGATTATAAGTACATATAATTATAACCCATTGAGTAAAATAAGATTCCATACTGAAGTCTACATTGAAAATGAACAAGTAAATGGAGAAGGGAAAGCTCTTCCTTACTGTAGAATGAAAACTGTAGAATGAAAATAACTGTAGAAGGAATGATCAAATTAGAAAATCACCATTTTGCAACTCATAGTGATTATCAGGGATAATAAGAGTATCTAGGTCATTTGGCTGTGTTAATGTATATAAAGTTGCTTAGGACAGTGCCTGACACATAATAACTACTCAACAAACATTAGTTATTATTACACCCTGTGGTTGGGCTGTAGGGAAGTCAAGAGAAGTATAAACTAAGACATTTAAATTGGGAAGACAGCATGGCATTTTATAACAAGCAAAGAGAGACCTGGGTTCAAATCAAAGCTCTGTTACTTACTGATTATGTGATCTTGGACCAGTTACTATACCTCTGAGTCTCTGTTTCCTTACCAGAAAAATGGAGAAAATGATGGCTCCCTTGCAGGTTATGAGATAAGTATATAAAACTCCATAGTTCCTGGCACATAAAAAAAGCTCCACAAATATAAGCTCTCTTCCCTTTGTCTATATAATTTTAGCAATAAAAACATGAATCTGGGCTGTGGGTGGCACTAGATCTATACCTGACCACCCCCACGACTCATGCTGGCATAGCCCTGTGTTAAGAAGGCAGCTCTTCCATATTCTGCACTAGATGACATGTGAGAAGGGTTTGTCGATTTAAACTCAAAGGGACATAATTTGGTTAATCCTTAGATGCTGTGTCCAATCACCATTCAATCACATCCCCTCCCATGGCAGGCTGTCCCTCTAGGCAGCTAGTGTCACTAACTGCACTACCTGGGCCTCTCCAGGTTCAGGAGTATTGATTCCATCTGTCCAATTTGCAGGCTTCAGGACGTGTCCAAGCAACCATGTATGCTGCCTTTGGTCCTGGAGGGCAGACAGTGGTCTGGCAGGATGTGGAGAGAAGAGTGACTAGGACTGGCCCTGGGGCTGCTAACTCAATCAAAGGAAACAGGCAATTCACTTCACAAACTTGGAGGCCAAGGAGGGTAAGCATCCAAGATAGTGACTCATCCTGCAACCTCAGAGATGATTCCCTTCACTTTCAATAAAACTCAAAATGGCAGCAGCATCACTGTGTGGCACAGATAGGACTAAAGAAACTGTGGCTGCTCAGTGGCCAACGCTGGCACTAAATACCTTGCCAGATGGCTAGTTGGCTTTTGTCCGACAGCCTTCACATTCTCATAAAGCATCTACCCAAGAGCTCCAAAGGGGTCAGGCCTTTCTTGGAGAAGCCAGCCAAATCAGACGAGAGGGCTATACGAGTGTGGTTCACCACAAGCTTTGATCAACAAAAGAACCTCAGTGGAAATATGGCCTCCAGCAGGCAGAAGCAGGGTAGGGGGCTAGTCAGGTTAGCGAAAGCTAAGGCAAGGATGATGAAAATAGGCTTAGCAGTAGGACAGGACTAGGCAGTGCCAAGTCCACAGTCAAAGTAGAATTAAGGGCCAGACACCAGGCAGACAGTCAGAAAGTCAAAAGCCAGGTCAGAGGTCAAAGACTAGAGGATGCACTGAACAGGAGATTATAAACCAAGTAAGTAGTCAGAAACCAAGGTACACTGGTACCAGAAGTTAAGGCAAGGCAAAAAAAAAAATAGCATCCAGGAGCAGCAGTAATGAGATGTTGAAAATGAAGTGATTTCTGCCTCTTTTGTTTTGTGCTGAAACAGAAATTCAAAACTATATTTGGAGAAGATGACTTACACGGGAGATGGTGAGTCAGCCCACCTGGCTGTAACATGGAGTACAAGGTGAATAATAAGAACAGAATCTGATGGCACAAAAGAAGGCAGGCATTGCTATTAGAGGTGATCCACGAAAGGACAATTGCAATCTCTCCTTTCTTCTGGTGCTAGCATACTGACGGCCATGTTGTAGGCAGGGTTTAGGCATTACCGCCTTAAATTTGAGTAGCTAGTACCAAATGGGCTGAGATCTAAAGCTAGGCCTTCATGGTCTTAAGCTGGACTAAAGTAGGCAGAGTATAACATTCCATTCAATTATGTTTTTCTATAACAGGAAACATCTCCACTCAAAGGAATTACTCCACAGGTCCTCACTGGACAAGGCTTAAGAATATCAGCAATTCTCTCAGCCGGCTCCAGATTTGGCCTCTGGTGGTCTGTAGAAAGATATGCCTAGCAATGCCAGTATCGACCTTGAAGACTAGAGATAACTTCTAGATACCCTATTTCCCTTACTAATTTGGGGAAACAGAGAACGTCTGTAGCACAAGAAGTGTGCTATATTGCCCCTCGCTTCCCCATACTCAGGTAGCTAACAGGCTATAGGAACACTTTGCTTCAACTCAGGTTTTTCTTTCTCTTTTTCTTTTTAGATAGGGTTTCACTCTGTCACCCAGGCTAGAGTGCAGTACTGTGATCATAGCTCACTGCAACCTCAAACTCCTGGGCTCAAGTGTCCTCTTGCCTCAAGTGATCCTCCTGAGTAGCTGAGACTACAGGTGTACCACCATGATGCCTGGCTATTTTTTCTACTTTTTGTAGAGATGGAGTCTAGCTATGTTGCTCAGACTGGTCTCGAACTGCTGGCCTCAAGTGATCCTCCTGCCTTGGCCTCCCAAAGTGCTAGGATTACAAGTGTGAGCCACCACAGCTGGCCTCAACTCAGGTTTTAATAGAAATGCTAGGATCAGAAGGCCCAAGAGAAAAATGAGGCAAGGATATGAAGAGCCAATGTCCAGAGGAGGAAACCAAAAAAAGATTATTATTAAGTATATGAAGAGATCCTCAAGCTCATTTGTTATTACAGAAATGCAAACCAAAATAATAATGACGCCTCATTTTAAATTCAACATATTGACAAAAGTTAGAAAGCTGAAAAATGGCAAGTATTGGTGAGGACATGGGGATCTGGGACTCTTCATGCACTGTCAGGGTATAGACTGCACAGCCATTCTGGAAACCAATCTTGTATATAGTACCTTATCAAACTAAAGCACCTTACCCTATGACCCAGCACTTCTGTTCCTGAGTACATAATTCCCAGAGACATTCTTATGCAGGTCCATAAAGGCCAACATAGGAAATTACTCATCATAGCATTCTGTAGCAGTGGAGAGTTACAGGTAATCAAGTGTCCATCACTAGGGAATGGATAAGTATGCAGCAATGTAGCAGATGCTTTTTTTAAAGGGTTGATCCCCTTTCCCCTTCTATTTATACATTCATCAAATTAGACCATTTGTTCCAAAAGTTAATTCCTTACAGGGAGTCTCTTAATTACACAACTTCTAATTCCTATCTGATTTAGTGACCTCGGGGGCTGAAGAATTAAGGACCCAGTTAAAACAATGAACTCCCTGAAGTACACCAAAGGCCATCAAAGATGTCATTCCTTGTGCTGTCTCTTGCTTCAACTGGTTAGTACTCATTCACTTTGAGGACTCCTTCCTTGGTGACACCATCACCAACTCAACTGAGCTTTCTCTGACTCCCAGCCTGGGTCCATGCCCTTCCTCTTTGTCTGCACAGCACCCAGTACTTGCCCCCATGGTCGGTAACCCTCAACATATTGCATCAAAATTGCTTGTTTATTTTTATTTGTCTTTCCCACTAGACTATTGGACAAGGGTCATGAATCAACCTTATTTACCAGCTCTTTGCCCAGTCCTGGGATCACAGTAAGTAGTCATAGGTGTTGTCTAAATGAGTGCATGAAAAAATAAATGAAAGATGAATAAATGAAGTCATTTTTCATTTGATGGGAAGTGGGGGGAAAGGTGGAAGGCAACTGTCCCTGCCCTGCCCAGCCTTCTCCCACCTGAAGGTCCCAAGTAGGCCACAGGCGGTTTGGCTGTGGAAAACCTCCATCATCCTCTCCTGAGCACCAGGCCCTTCCGGGGCTACAGGCAGTACCCACACAAAGCTGAGAATATGAATAGGAGGGTGGTCCCTAAGTGGCAGTTTGTGGGATTCATGGAACTCCCTTGGGGCCACAGCCAAATTAATTTGCTGATCAGGCTTTAATCAGATTAGAAGTGGGAGCACTTATAGGAAGTTGGCTCGCACTGACCTTGACGGGCTCCTGCTTTCAGGGCAGTGGGGAGTCAAATGCATGGGAGAGCAGTTACATCAATCGATGTTAAGGCTTTCTGCTCTCAGTGGCTACAGGTGGTTGGGGTACTCACATTGTTTAGGGAAGAGTGAGGAAAACTGTGGTGTGAGTTGAGGCCTGTGCTGGGCTAGGCGCATGTCAAAGATGGCTGGAGAGCAGCTGGAGTTGGTGAAGCAAGAAGGGCAGTGATCCCAGCTCCAGGTCATCCCCATACAATGTTGAGCTTCAGAAGAAGCTCCTTCAACTCCTCCTCCTCCCCATTCCCCACATCTAAAGCAGAGGGTCACTGTGATGAGTGTCACGGGTCCCAAGGAGAAGACAAAGAGTGACCTATTCTCAATCCAGTGTACACCTCAATGAGCAGAGGAAGCAAAGGGGTCACAGTTCAGGAGGTCTGCTGGGAAGTCAAATGAGCTGTGGCTCATTCAGTAACCTGGTCTCCTGGCTGGTCAGGAAAGCCAGGTGGCCTGACCAAAGGGACTGGCATGTGCTAAATCTAGAGGTCCTGTGATATGGGGGCATAAGCTGGGGGTAGAAAGAGCAGGGAGAGCAGTTTTCTTTTTAAAGCCAGCTTCCTTAGGAAATGAATTAAAGATTAGTAAGAAGTAAGATACCTGTGCAGAAAATGTGCCCCAATTTCCTCAAATGAGTACAATAATATTTTGTTTACTTACCTCAAAAGGTAAACATCAATAATAATAAAGCTGCTACAGTGTGTTAGACACTTTACATTTACTATTTCAGATCCTTACAACAATTTGCAATGAGGTACCAGTCACATTTTATAACTGAGCAAATTGAGATTCGGCAAGATAACATGAGCTACCCAGAGTACACATTAAACAAGCACAGGGATCAAGATGCAAATCCACATCTGTCTGGGTCCAAATCTGGTACACATTCGCCTAAACCACACTGGCTCTCACCCATCTGACCATCTGTTAGTCTGTCTTACTACCTCATAGTTACTGAGTCCCTACTATGTAGTACCAGGGACTGTAATATTTTCAGATGGTAGTTAAAGCAAAGCAGGTCACAGAAGCTAGCTGGGGTAAGAGGGAATCTGAGATGGACAAGGGTCAAAATCAGTGGTGGGCCCAGACAGAGGTGACATAATTAGGGGCATGGCTCAATGAAGGCACAGCACATTAAGCACAGAGCCAAGGAATCAAGATCACCCATCACGGGGTTTCCAGGACAATCCCAATTTCGCATCCTCAGCCTAGTTCTAAATACACATCCATGTTTTTCAATTTGTGGTTCATAACACATGGCCACCAAACTTATGGGCCAGCGTGGTTAGGCCCTAGTTGTTAGGGCTTCTTACTACAGTATGGGCCTAGGCTAGGCTCTCTCCAGGCAAATGACCTGTAAGAGTATGATAGGGCTAGTGTATCTCTCAGATTTTGGGTGAAAATAACAACCATAAGAAAAACAATAATAACAGTAGCAGATACCTATTGTATACTTATTCTGCACTTACTGCACTGCACTAAGTAGTTATATGTGCATTTTAATCTGCACAACCACCTTATGCTGAAGTAGGTGCTATCATTATTCTCATTTGCAGATGAGGAAACTAAGAACTAGTAGGAGGTAGAGCTAGGTTTTAAACTCAGGCAGTCTCATTCCAGAGTCCCTGTTCTTCCCTGTCGTGTTATACACAACAAGACTGTGTGCTCCCCAAAGCAGGGATGTGCCTTGACCATCTCTGTTTCCTCACACATAGGGCCTATATAGAACAGTAAATATTTGTTGAATTAATTTACTGCTGGGGCCTGATGTTGCACTGTTGACTCACATAACTGAGATTTAGTTGGCTACTAGGCTTTACTTTTTAGCATTGCACCTTGGATTTTATAGTTGTTTTTTTATTTTACTTGTTTGACCTATATACTCATCCCTGTTAATTTTTATCAACAAAGATTTAACCATTGCTCTAGATCTTTTTTTAATGTCCCTAATTCTTTCACCCAACATATGAGTACCTCTTTAGGTTTCATTTAATCTGCCAGTCTGGTTGGCACTTGTCAGTGACCTCAATGGAATCAGTGATATAACTACTGAATAGGACAGAGTCCCATGGCTCACCACTTGAGTCTGTTCTCCAGCCTGAGGTCCATTCATATATAAACAATGAACCAAGTCATTCACCATTTATTAGTCTGACTATACTATTTCCCACATCATATTTTATTCATATGGATGTCATGAGAGACAGCCAAATACCTTTCTGAAACACACATTTACCCACCATATCTACTGCAAACCCCTAACCCACCAGCCTGGCGGCCCTATTAAGATAAGCAGCTATGGCACAGCTGCTTTTAAGAGGTCTTCTAAAGAAGAGGGACCACGTCACAGTCCCTAGAAATGGAACACCCTTCCTCAAGCAGCTGAACTAGATGAGCATTGGACACTCTCCTGTCTCCAAGAGACACTTTCCATGAAGATAGCACTGAACACAGTACCCCAGGATAGAATATAGCATTGGAGTGGGGGTTGGGGGTGGGGGTACCCTGAGACTGTCATATTAGGCAAATGAGCTGGCACTGCTTTCCAAAGAGCAGCGTCTTGGGTTGCCTGAGGTTGAGGCATGCGTCTGCCAAACTAGAAACGGGTGTATGCTGGAATTGGAATATCATTACTACAAAACAGGATTATCTCGAGCAACGATTCCGAATATGATTAGAAATGACTCTTTGTTACTTGGAGATAATCGGCCATAGCAGCAGCAGTGGGAGAAACATCAAGCCCAGCACACTTTTCTGGGGGCATGGTGCTGGCATTCCAGGCACTTGTCCAGCACCCTCACTCACCCTTCTTTGCTGGAAATACTGGGCACTGTCCTGCACTGGGTAGATAGACACCTGAGACAAAAGCCAGCCCCATATGAAGGTAACCTGCTTAGGGGTCCCACGTTCTAGGCCCAGCTTCTTAGATGAAAAAGATTGAGAAAAAAATCCCCAAAGCCCTACTGCTTCTGAGTCACCTATGAGACTACTGATGAGAGACAGGTGACATCCCCACCTTAATCAAAGGTAAGCTTACCTACAGGCCATTCACAATCATCATCAGCAGGATTAGTAATAATAATAACGCGCTACTACTATTATTACTACTATGCTACTAATAACTATAGTAGTAAACCCTTACTGAGTGCTTACTATATGGCAGGCATTGTTCTAAACACTTTATATATATTTACACATTTAAACCTCAAAACAGCCTTTTAAGGTAGATCTGCTTATTATCCCCATTTTATGTCCAAGGATACAATCACAGAAAAGTGACTAAGACCCCAATGGCAATTACAGCAACAACAAAAATAAATAAATGGGACTTGATTAAATTAAAAGGCTTCTGCACAGTTAAGGAAATAATCAACAGAGGAAATAGACAACCTACATAATGGGAGAAAATATTCACAAGCTATACCTCTGATAAAGGGCTAAGAATCCAAATATACAAAGAACTCAAGCAAATCAGCAAGGAAAAAAAAATCAAACAACCCCATCAAAAAGTGGGCAAAAGACATGAACAGAAGCTCTTCACAAGAAGACAGACAAATGGCCAATAAACATGAAAAAATGTTCAATGTCACTAGCCATCAGGGAAATGCAAATTAAAACCACAATGAGGTATCACCTTACCCCAGTGAGAATGGCTTTTATTAAAAAGTCCAAAAACAATAGATGCTGGGTTGGGTGCAGAGAGAAAGGAATGCTTATACACTATTGGTAGGACTGCAAATTAGTACAACCTCTATGGAAAACAGTATGGAGATTCCTCACAGAACTAAAAGTAGACCTACCATTCAATCCAGCAATCCCACTACTGGGTATTTACCCAAAGGAAAAAAAGTCATTTTATCAAAAAGACACCTGTACTCGAATATTTATTGCAGCACAATTCACAATTGCAAAGATGTTGAATCAACCCAAGTGCCCATCAATTCATGAGAGGATTAACAGAATGTGGTATATGTATACCATGGAATACTATTCAGCCATAAAAAGGATGGATTAATGCCTTTTGCAACAATTTGGATGAAACTGAGGACCATTATCCTAAGTGAAGTATCTAACGAATGGAAAAATGAACACCACGTGTACTCACTATTAAATTGAAACTAACTGATGAGTACACATGTGCACAGGGGGAAGTAAAACTCAGTGGAAATCAAGCAGGGGAGAGAAGGGAGGAAGGGATGGGTGAAAACCTACCTAACGGATACAATGAACACTATTTGGGTGATGGGCACACTTATAGCTCTGATTCAAGCATTACAAAAGCAATCCATGTAAACAAAAGCATTTGTACCCCCATAATATTTTGAAAAAAACAAAAAAAATCACCCAGCACATAGTGGGTCATCAAGAACCCCTGACTGAGCTGACTTGACTTTTTTTTTTTTTTTAATTACAGAATATTATGAGGTTACAAATGTTTAGGTTAACTGACTTGACTCCTGGTCTCAGCATCCCTTGGTCTACCCCATGGCCTTGCTCCCCATCTCTTCCCTCTATAGGCAGTGTAGTCCAGTGGAAAGAACAAGGGTTTGGGGTTCAGAGAGATCTGACATCAAATCCTGGCTCCCTGTGCATCTCTGAGCTTTCATTTTCCATATCTGTAGAATAGGGATAATAATCCCTCCCTTTTCAGGATTGCCCTGAGGATTAGAGCCAACATGGGAAGTGTCTGACATGAGCCTGGCACATGGGAAGCACCTAATCAACTATAGCCATTATCGATCACTACAGTCCAGAGATCAAATAGCACAAAGCCCAGGCTCCTTGGGCAGAAGGAAGAGCCACTCTGTAGCGCAAGCCAGGCCAAGAATAGGCTGGGGAACCTGGAAAGAACCTCTACACCCTTAAGGCAGGATAGACCTCCATGTGGTCAGGCTCCCTAAGCACCTACACACTCAAGGACAGGTACAGGAAGTGCTCTGCCTGCTCTGCCTATGGCCAGCCAGCAAGGAAGGAGAGCCTCCCAGGGAGGCTGCCAGTGGTCTAGCTGCAAAAGCAGCATTGGCTCTTTGCTCTAAGAACACCTGTGAAGCTGCATTGGGCCACAAAGAAAAGCCTATAAAACCTTTCCTGCAGGACAGCAATCTGGCTTGAGCTGTTGGTTTCTTAAAGACAGGGTTTAATGCACCTTCTCCCCTTAGCAAAGTGGAGAGAAAAGAAGCAAATGCTAAAAATAAATGACTGCTACGAGAGGGAATTAAATGGTCTTCAGCCAAGGATGGCAGCACTTTAAAATTAACAAAGCCCAGGTACCACATCCAGGAAGGCCTTGGCAAATGCGTGTTATCCACTCATTAGCTCAGTTCCTCAGGGACCCTGGCCAAGCAGGGAAGGCAGTGCCGGGAACCAGTCCTTCCGATGCTGATGAAATGCACCCGGGGAAAAAAGACAGAAGGAGGGAGGGAGACTCTGGTGGGGAATTTCAAACAGTTCTGCTGGTGCTTTGTGCTCTCGCAAAAGCAATCGAAATGCCCAAATAGACCCAAATCTGAATTTCCTCACACCACCTTCGCTTTCAGGATCTATGGTTCCTGAAGCACCACAATGGCCTCACTATATAGGTGGTCTCCATGCATGGGAGTCCAGGGATAAGGAGCCCAAGAATGGTGTGGAAGAGGCAAACTCCCAGTCCTGCACCTGAACTTTCTCCTTGCTGGAATGAAGAATCACACATTTTGTGAATTTATATAAGCCCACTGTATATTACTCATAAAGTGAATTTATCACTATTCATC
Organism: Indri indri; assembly: GCA_004363605.1. Lineage (NCBI taxonomy): Eukaryota > Metazoa > Chordata > Mammalia > Primates > Indriidae > Indri > Indri indri. The sequence goes on along the minus strand of RJWJ010000123.1, from coordinate 105,358 downwards.
AGTAATTATACTTTGTGGCATCACTAATGGTATGAATTCACAAATCTTCATTCCCCACTGACAATCAAAATACATAGTACTCTAATGTGAGATATCAACAACAACAAGAATTCAAAACATTCCAGATGACCATTAATAATATGAATTAATTTTGACACTACAAACATGAATTCTCAATATGCCACTGGTCACAATTAATAAGGAATAACAGCTTTTTAAAAAGATTTTTTTGGTCAGTTTTAAAGCATCATTTATACATAGTAAAATCCATCCTTTTTAAGATGTATAATTTGATGAGTTTCGATAATGGTATGCAGTCATGTAACCACTACCATAATCAAGATATAGAATATTTCCATCACCCCAAAAGTTCCTTTATATCCTCCTCCCACTCCCAAACCCTGGAAACCAATAATTTGATTTCTGTCTTTAGAGTAGACTGCCTTTTCCAGAATGTCATATAAATGGAATTATACAGTAGGTAGCTTTTTGTGTTGGCTTCAACTTAGCATAAGGCTTTTGAGATTCATCCATGTTGCTGCATGTATGAGTAGTTTGTTCTTTTCTTTTCCTTTACTTCTGAGTTTTTTTTTTCTTTTTAACTGGATGTACCACAATTTGTCCATTCATCAGTTGATGGATATTTGGGTTATTTCCAGCTTTTGGTGGTTATGAAAAAAGCTGCTATAAATATTTACATACAGGTCATTTTGCAGATGCATGTTTTTATTTCTCTTGGACAAATACCTAGGAGTTGCTAATGCTGGGTTGTATGGTAAAAGTATGCTTTACCTTTATAAGAAACTGCCAAAGTGTTTTCCACTGTGCCTATACCACTATGTGTTCCTATCAGCAATGTATGACAATTTTTCTGTATCCTTGCCAGTAGCTGCTATTGTCAGTTTTTCTAAATTTTAGCTATTGTGGTAGGTAGGTGTGTAGTGGTATTTCACTGTGATTTTAATTTGCATTTTCCTAATGACTAACAATGCTGAGTATCTTTTCATGTGCTTATTTGCCACCGATCTCTTTTTGGTGAAGTGTCTGCTCAAATCTTTTGCCCATTTTTAAAAAATTGAATTGTCTTTTCATTATTGATTTGTAAGAGTTCTTTATATGTTCTGGATAGTATTCCTTTATCAGACATGTGTTTTGACAGCATCTTTTTTGAGGAATTGGAAAGTATAATCATCTAAATCATACCATTTTCCTTCTAAACCACTATCCTCTGCTTATATACTCTAAAGAAAGGAATAGGAAAGACTTAAACTTTCAATTTACAACTACCTTAGCATTGTTGGACAGAGGATAAAGCAGTACTTGGTACCTGCTAAAATTCCTAAAACTATTTTCATCTCCATTACAAGCACCCAACAACACTAGGGCTTTACGGAAAGCTACATCTGGAGAAATGACTGTCCTATAAACAACTTTTGGCCCCCCAGGCTCTGCACCTCCCAAAGCCCTGTTCTGGTCCGCCAGGCTCCTGGAATGGTCAACAATCGTCACACTCCATTGCTGGCCATTGTCCACTGGGAAAGGTAGGAGGCTCCCAATCCATCCCTCAGTGAAAGAGCAAACAGTGGGGCCTGTGGCTGCTTGGACATCAAAGTTGAGCAAACAAGCCTGGCAGACCCTGCCTCTCCGCCTACACATCCTGCAAATGCCATCTGAAGGAGCTTCCCCAAGGGGGTCATGACTTTCAGCTTGTCATAGCACACATCAAAGTTTGCACCACACACGAACTGGGTGCATGGGTTCGAATCAAGTCACCAGAGAGCGGATACTCAGCCATTGTGTTCAGTTTTAATCCTGTGTTTTCCCAAGTAATTAAGCCTTCTTGCTTATGAACTTGTGACTAAGTAAAGCATCACTGAGAGGTTGTAACATCAAAGTGCCTTCCACCGTCTGTCCATGTTTGGTAAAATTGGATTTCTTTCCCTTCTTAAAGAAAAACTAATTGAATTTAGCTGAAGGCTGTGTATATTTGCACTAGCCGGTGAAGGCTATGCTAAGTCACAGTGATCATCCTGGGACCCTGTGGCTTAGCCTTTAGCTGGGCTGGGTCAGAGTGCAACACAGAATGAGACACCCAGACTCAGGCTACACAAGTGCCTTGTGGCATGAGGCTTACAGAGGGCTCACTGTGGAGAAGGGGGCCAGACCCCAATGACTGCTCCTTGAGTCAATACTACACCCAAGCTGTTACTAGGGCTGGCGAACGGATTGTCCTAGTAGAATGTTGGTAAAGCTTTGGCAGAACGGCTACTGAAGACAATGTCCAACACAATACTCAAGTCCTTGATGTCAGCAGTCCAAGTAAGCTTCTTAAGGCAAAAGCCGTGACTGCTTATTCTCTGAATCCCCCCATAGCCTAGCACACAGCACAGTTTTTAAACATGTTTGCTGGATGCATATAATGATAATACAAAGGGATGCCAAGACACAGTTTTTCTCTCCTGAAGAAATAAAACTCTCTGTATCTCTTTTATGCCTTGCTCATCAGGAAGCTTCAATCTAAATTAATACTCAATTTCACTAATTACCTAATTTACAGTGAAGACAGCATGGTCCCACTGATGTAAAATTATACACGCACAAGTAAATATATATACGATGATCAATCTCTAGATAGAGGGAATTCAGGTGACTGTTACTTTCTTCTCTATATTATTTTTATAAAAACAATTAACCTATTTTCAGAGAAGAAAACCTCTGGTTCAATCCTAATACAATTATCTTTTCTTTAACCAATATGATTTCTGATCGTGATCTAGTTTTAACTTTCCTGTGTATATTTATATTTGTATTTTAATTTAAGTCACCTCAAACCCTTTATGGAATTAAAAGGAGGGAATAAATTATAAATTCAATTCCTGTGCATATTTTTCAAATTTAGTACTATAGCTCTGTTATTTCCTATTCAAAACTAAATAAAATAATAAATACATATGAAAATTAAGCTCCTTAAGGATAGAGACTATTATATTTTATATCCTTAAGGACTTAACACATTAAGCAGGCACCTAAGGGTGAAATGAGTGGGCTAATCTTGGATGTCTCTCTTGAGCTCTTGGGTTGCCAACACCCCAAAGGAAGAAAAACTTCTCTGCTTTCAGCTTTGAATGAAGGGGTGCTGCCCTTTTATCTTCCCTTCATCTAAATCCAATTCAAAGGTGGTGGCATCTCAGGCCTGGCCAATATGATTCCAGAAGGATTGGTAATTGATTATATGAGAATCAGCACATTTCTAATAAGGAGAAACTTTTTGGCAGATTGTGCTGGTATGGACATGATAATCCTTTAAGACTACTCACAGGGCAACTTACCAATAAGGCCTACTCACCCTGACCAATGTACTCCTGGTACTCCCTTTTGAACAAGTTCTACTTTTCCTTTTTTCCACAGCATTTCTTACCTTCTAATATATAGTTTACTTATCCATTATACTTATTGTTTATTGTCTGTGCATGCCTCTCTCTACCCAGGAACCACCACTAGTAGAGAAACACACTCTATGTGGGCAGGGATCTTTGTATATCGTTGATGTTATTTCAAGCACATAGAACTGTACCTGGCAGATAGTAGGGGCCAAAAAAATGTCTGTGATATGAATGAATAAATCCAACCTGAGAGTGTGTTATTTTCAATAAAAATCTGTCTTCCCTGGGTACTGGAAGGAAGAGGAGGGCGCAAAATGGATGCTTACCTAGGACCAAAGCAAGTAAATACAAGCTAACACTTTCACTTTGCTCAGCAAGCATCGCTGATTTGCTAATAGCCCTGCTAGAGACAGAGCAATCAGTTAAACCAACAACTCATTAGATTCAGAGAGAAGTGTCCCCAAAAGCACATCTACAAGCCACCTGATCACTAATTGACAGTACTCTTAAGTATAATGTTGTTTCCTATTCAGTCTCAACCTCGAAAATACTACACATAGAAAGGAACGCAGCTCCTCCTCCTTCAGCACCACTGGCTATTTCTTGCAGATGGAAACACCTACAAGTTGGGGAAGAAGAGTGGTGGGTGGGGTGGAGTATCAACTGTATAGAATAAACACGTGTGTTTGTGTGTACAGGTCTAATGGGGCATCAGGGAATAACAACTCACCATTTATAACCTGTAGCACACACATTATCTTACTCAATTCTCAAAATAATATGGACAGAATCTACTCTGCTACCAGACTGAGTCCTCTCATACCTGCTGCTTCAATAACATCCTGTACACACTGCTCTGACATCACTGATCACACTATTCTGTGTCTCCTTACCTGCACTTCTTTTTACATTAGATGTGAGCTCCCTAAGGTATCAGATTCTCCAAACACTAACACAGGGCCTGGCTCGGAGCAGGTATTTACTAAATGTTCATACTAATTTCCGATGAAGAAACAGGGTCTCCGTGGAGTTCTGAAATTCAATTAAGGCTCAGAACCAGAACTGGATTCTGGGTCTCTCAACCCACAAAGCCTATTTATATCAATTTTTCTTTTTAAAGAATAAGTGCTTGGAGCTAAAGAGGGCAAATAAGAAAACTGAGCGGCTGAGATCCAGTTCACAATAAAGGAGCAGAGAAGAGAGACCTATCTCAAGTGCAGCTAAGTTGCTCAGACAACCCTTTCCTCTCCACATCTACTAACCAGTCCAATGCACCAGGTATAGTCCAATACCTCAGACTGAATCCATCCTCCTGCTTCTGGAGAAGACAGCAAAGGGGCAGGCAAGGGTGAGAGTGTGTTCGGAATGTAGTCTGCAGAGATCTGACTAAGGGAGCCCCGTGTGGAAGGAGATCTCTCACCTGTAGTTTCGGCTGATGGCTGCCACCATGAGCGCCGTCCAGCCAAGTCTGTGCCTTGCATTGACATCTGCACCTTCTGACAACAGCCTAAAAAGAGAGGAACATTTTCAGTGTATGGCTTATCATGGACATACGAGCAGAAATAACCACAGAAGAAATGACACAGCCAACAAAGAGGTGGATGAGTCTGAAAATGTGGCCTTTGTGAACTAAATCCCCAATCTCAGCTCCTCCAGTCACTATCCCTCCCCCCCCCACCCAAGGGTTCCCCTACCTGCTCTTCTTCCCTTAAATCAGTCTGCCTCCTGCTGACTTCTGAGAAAAGAATGGGCCCTCCTTATCTTAATACCCTGACACTCCCACTCCCTTCATTCAGAATGCTCTCTCCCTGCCTATTTACCTATTCAAATCCTCCTCTTATGTTAGCGATACAACCCTGGCTTGTGGACTCTCTTGTGAGAAGCTTTCCTTGACTGGCCCAGTCCACAGATCTCTCTTCCCTCCTTAATTTCCCAATGTCTAGCACAGAATGCCTAATGACACATGTTACCTGGGTAGTTCTCAGTTTATAAAATGATTACATTCCTCAAGTTTATCTGTATTGTGGCCATTTGGAAATGGGAAATCCTTTAACCCAAGGAAAGATGGAAAGAACATTAGAAACAATAGATAGCGTTCCTAGGAGAGTGCACGAACCCCACTTGAACCTATATCCCAGTGCCTAATGCATAGTAGGAAAGCAATTATTGCTAAATAAATTAACAAACACAGAATTTAAAGTAAACCACTAAAAGTCTGAATTCTGGGTCCCAGGAACAGGGGCCCTACAATGTGGGGGTGAACAGAAATAAGGGGAATAAATAGAACCAATTTTTACTGAGCACCTTCTACAAGCAGGAACTGCCCTAAGTATTTTACGTTCCTGTATTCATTTCCTCTTAATACCACCTAAGGAGCTGGCAGTAATCTCCTCTTTTCATGGATGTGGTAACAGGCTCAGTAAGGTGAAATGACTTGCTTGAGCTCACACAGCTAGTTAAGGAACAGTGCAGTGACTAGAACCCAGGTTGATAGTGACTCTAAAGCCAGGCTCCTTCTCACCTCACCACCCTTCCTCTAGACACAACATGGCTCCAGGTAACATGAAAGACAAAGACTAAATTGATTTCAGCAAATCAATATGCCATGTGCTTTGTCCTGTGTTAGATTCTGGATGCGGGTGAGGAAAAATTTCTCTCAAACACTGTCCAAGGCACTGTCGAAGCCTGAGAGGGAAACAGACCACCAAGCATAAAATTACATATCTCATGAGTGCTGTGCATGGGAATACAGGTGGTGGGTGCACAACCCTACCCAGTCTCAGTGACCAGAAAGGCCTCTCTGAGGAGGTGCTGATAAAGAGGAGCTAGCTAGAAAAAAAGGGGGTAAGGGAGGGGAAGGAGTGCTCTAGGCAAGGCAAGTCTCTTCACCTAGAGAAGAGGGCATAGGGTATATGAGGCCTGCAAGAGGTTTGGTAGGATTAGGGCACAAAGAATGTGGAGAGTGTTAAGAGAGGAGGTTGGGAAACCTTCATCTGTCAGCTCTAGTTTGGAGGATTTCTTCTGGTAAACAGTTGGAGGCTTTTACCATGTACAATGTTAAACTTCTTTAATGCAGAAACAATTTTCTATGACCAAGAATGCTAAAGAGGCAAAGAACCCTTCCTTATTTACAAAACTTCCTTCTCCTTTAGCAGGCCATGTGATATGGTGGGGAGCACATGGTTCTGAGAGTTAACAGTCTGGAATTCCGATTCTAACTGTGATTCTGATGGGATCGCCTCACTTCTCTGGTCCTTAGTACAGAAAGGCTAGAAAATCAGAGGCTTGTGAGGGAAGAGACTTGAACTGTGTCTTGAAGAAACAGGAAGAATTTGAGAAGCGGGACAAAGTGCACGCCAATCAAGGCAAAACAAACAGGATATGATTGTAGAGCAGGAAAGGAACAGTCAGAGACCATAGGCAGATCCATCTGGGTGACAGTTCACAGCAGAGAAACAGACAGCTGCCGAGGTATGCAGGGCCTACATAGAGCCTCAAATGCCGGACTAGGAGGTCAAGGCAGTGGGAGTAAATCTTTTTTGAGCTGGGAACTCTCAAATTTTGAGAATATGATCAAATTTCTCTCCAGAAAAGTGCATAGGAGCCCACATACACTCAAAACTTTTTTTGCATAAAATATCCAGGGGTTCACAGCCCCCGTGAAATCAATAATGGACCCCAGGATAAAAACTCAGTCTAAAAAGTTGACATATGCCTGGCTTGCATGCTGCTGTCCCACATTCCCATGTCTAGGACAGATATGAATCTCTTCCAGCAAGAATTTCTTATGGAGCCTTTGAAAAAGCCTCAGAATCTTCCTGAACACAGGTTCCAATCAGCCACCATCAATCCACTGAAGCTGGCAACAGAGAGAAAACTTATTTGTCATTCCTTATTAGCCTCTCGTCAAAGGTAGTAGGAGTTGTCTGTCGGTCAAGGATTTTGGGCAAAAGAAATTACAAAATTAGCTTAACCCCTTGAGGGTCTAATTTGCAGGAACCCAGCCCAGTGCCTGGCATATAGCAGGTATTCAGTACAGATGGTTTCTGCCTGCCACCCTTTTTCACTTTCATCATTTTGACGGAACAAAGTGTTCTGCTTCCACTCTGGTAGTGGCAGGTTGGCCAATACTGAGGGATTCTAAGATGTGGTCACACGGGATGACCTGGATAATTCAGCCAGCCTGGCTCTAGGCACTCCTTTGTTTATTTATTCAGCAAACATGTACACACACCTGCTCTGTGCCTCACCCCTTTTACTGGCTCTCAAAGAAGAGACTGAGAGAGGCTCTCACTTTCCAGGATCTGAGCCGGGAAGGGTTCTCTTCTCTTCCCTCCCTCACTCCTTCCTCTTTTATATATATATACATACACACGTGTGTATGTGTGTGTGTTAATATTTTAAAAACCCTATTTACTACTTTTCTCACAGATAATTTTGTTTTAAGACAGGTTCATAATGCTAAGTATACAATAACTCCATTGTTTTCAATTGCTGCATAATTAAATGTGTTGATCTGACTAAATAGTACCACGGTCCTCTCCTAGAGAGCTGCTCCATCGACCCTCCCAGAGGTGTTCCTGTGTACCCCTCTGCCTGCCAGCGCTTGGCAATAGCCAGCTTCCTAATCACAGCCAGTCTAATGGGTGTAAAGGGATATCGCATTATTGTTTTAATTTCCATGTCTCTGATCACCAACAATTTTGAGCTACTTGTTATGTGTATGGTTGCATTTTGGGGTTTTCTCTTCTGTACATTGCAGGGTTTTCTTTTAAGGAAGGACTGCTGGAAGAGGTGTTTCTCTAAACTCACTATCGTTTCAATGAAAGAACACAGGGCAGAGTGAGGAGACCTGGGTTCTAGCTCCCACTCTGCCACCTGACTATTCTAAAACCCTAAAGAAGGCACATCGTGTCACCAAGCTTCAGTCTCTTCACAGGTCCACTGAGGACCATAATCCCTTCCAGGTTTTCAGGAGTTTAGAGGAGGTGGCACTGAAATATGAAGGAAAGGGCTCTACAAATCTGAGGGTCATTCATAGGAGGCAAATTGTGGTGTTCTTCAGTAAGACTCCAGCTTTCAGCCCTGCCCAGCTTCCTGACTGAGATCATTCTTTCCAGCCTCTTGGGGCTGAAGTGTAATGGAAAAAAAGCAATGACCCTGGAGTCCAAAGGCTGGAGTTCAGATTCTGGCTCTGTCACTTACTAGCTGTGAAATGGGGGATATTAATTCCTCTTGTGCAAAGTGGTTGTAAGGATTAAAAGAGATACCATATGGTAGAACTCTGTAAGGAGTGATGGCACCTGGTCTATCAAAAAGGGACCAAGGCTAACTACACTACAAACGAACCCAACCGCCTTGCCACCACCATTTCCTCTTTCAAAGCTGGGTGGGCTCCTCCCCTTGCTTCCCCTCTGTGTGGAGCAGCCCAGAAAGTTAGGATTTCACAAACCAGGTCTCCTCTATTTCATTGTGTTGCTTTGCAAGTGAATGCCCAATGGGGGCCGTCATTTCAAAGTCCTGGGCCAGCTGGGGGTGGGGGACAGTGGCTGCCTGCTAAGAGCAACTGAAAGGGCCTTTGAGGCCTGAGAAAGTCCCCTGCTCTCCCCTGTGATTTTCACCAAGGGACAAAATGCAGCAAGTGAATTAATCTCTTTCAAAAAGAGCAATGCTTGTGACAGAGTACGGTATCTCGGAAAAGGTTAAGATTCCATCATCCCTGAGATGATGAGTCGAATGCTTAATGCGGGCTGCTCCTGAGAGCGAGCAGCTGTGTCTGGGGGCTGAGGTGGTAGGGTGGGCATGGCAGGCCTTTCTGGGCCTATCCAGACTTGTGGAAGACTGTTCCCTTATGAACTAGGTCTCCTGCTTGGTAGGGCAGAGGTGGGTGATCCTAACTGGGGATGGCCCAGGGTAGTAGACAGAGAGGAGACCACACTAGAAGACCAGAGTTGAACCCTAGCTCTTACACAACTTTCAGGTGGCAGAGTGGGGCAGATAAATAAGCAGGAAAGATCTTGGTTCAAATCCAGGCTCTGCCATTTACTGGGTGAGGAGATGTGGATAAATGAGTGACTTAGTCTCTCTGAATCTCAATTGGTTCCCTCGTCGAAGATAGCTCTTGCTCTCTGGGCCTGTTTTTCCATCTGTTAAAAAATGGAGAGGACCCCACAAACCCTACTATATATGTCATAAAGGGGTACTGTCAAGAGACAATGAGACAAAATATGTAAAAAATACCTGGTATGGAATAGAGCATGGTTCAAACAGAAGAGCCTATGCAATTCTTATTATCATTTTCCAATTAGTGTTTGCCCCATTTTAAAGACGTGACAGAGTAAACTAGGATGATATATGAAAGGTATACACAGAATTTGGAACATAGTAACTGCTCAAAATTACCTATGCATAAATAAATGAATTGTCTAAAACCCCCAAGCAAGGGCAGTGGTAGAAAAAGGAAGGGTTCCCTAGCCCAAGAGCTGAAGAGTACCACAGGAGAAGAATGAATCAAAGGAGAAAAACACAGCCTCTCCCATCCATCAGGCATCCAGGAGAGCCCAGCAGGCTGAAAACCAAACAGGTAACAGTTATTACCGCTGAGTGGGAAAGGGGAGATGAGGCGGTCAAACTTTCACTTTTTGCTGTGAATGTTCCTTCACTGTTTGAAGTTTTGTTGTTTTTATAACAGTGAGCATACTATTACTCCTTTTTTTTTAAAAATAAAACTTTCTTAGAAAAAAGAAAGATCCTATACTTTCTTCAAGAAACCTTCCCAAAGATGCCCTTGTCGCCACCACAATCCGCTGTGCTAACATGTGTTATACAGTCATCATACTGTCCATGTGTGTGACTACCCTAGTAGGCAGTGTGTCCCTCTAGAAATGAGGACCTGTCTTCATCTCTCCACTCCAGGTGCCTGCCATAGCATCTGGCACACCAGAGGGCTCAAGGTCAGAACAAATGCTACATTAATCTCTCAACAACACTTCTGACTGGTGTTGGAAGTTACCCGTTCCATATTTGTACGCCTGTCTTTTTCAAAGAACTTAGGCTCTTGTGTACATGTGGGAAGGTATGGGTGCAGTTTCCCAGTCTCAGGGCTGAGGACATTTGTGGACACAGGCCTGAGGGCTGGGGGACATGGATTCCAGTCATGGCTCTATCAGTATCTACCTATGTGACCAAGATAAATCTGTCTGTCTCTGTGGGCCTTATTTTTCTCTGCAATAAAACAAGGCAATTGAATGAAATTATTTCTGAAGTTCCTACCAGCTCTAAAATCTTACAATTCTAAATATGTGCAGCATCAAAATGAAAACTGAGAAGTAGATTTCTAGCAGACATGGCATTCTGCAAGGCCTTCAAAGAAAAGACAACTCCTTAGGCTTACTGATTGTAAGAGAGAGCGAAAGAGTCCCAGACAGGGATATAGGGGCAGTTTTGAGTTATTCTGGCTAACTAGCTCTTCCACTCAGGGGAGGGAGGTACCACTTGATTTTCCTTCCTCTTTCTTTATGACCAATCAATACAAAGCGGCCACTGAACTTCAATCGTGTATTGTTCCAACTGATTTCCGGATCCACTGCATGAACCGGCCCTCAGCTGCAGCTGGAGAGGGGCTGAAGGGTAGGGAGCCCTGTCCCACCTGCATCAGAGGCCTGGAAGCACTGAGCCATGCAGACCCAATCATGATCGCTATCTGGGCAACAGGGCCCTGGCTGGAGCCTCACAGAAGGCCCTGTTTACAGTAATAACAGCACCAGGCCCTGCTGTCTGAGCAGAGGCAAGGTGCCTGGGGCTAGAATCTCCAGGCAGCCTCCATCTGTGCCTTATCTACCCAGCCAGCCAGGACTGGGAGGGGCAGGGCAGGGGAGCAAAGGCTGCTCTCAGACCCCAGCCTGAGCCAGTAGACTGCAAGGGGGGAGGCGGGGAGGGAGTCTTGGTGCTCTAACTCCACAGACACAAGGCCTCGCTGGCATCTTTTACATTTGCTACTTGAACTGAGCACCCTTCTCCAAGGCCCAGCCCTGGACTCTTCCTCTAGGAAGATCTCCAGATGTTCTTACTCACAGTGAGATGGCCCATCCAGCACTCTGTCATGCCTAGGAAACTCCAAAAGGAAGTGGGAGGAGAGAGACTGGCATGCGTGCAACACCTGCAACAAATGCAGGCATACTGCAGAATGTGTCTGCGCTACATAACTGGTTATTTCTTATCACAGAAAGTTTTAAAATTTCTGAACTTGAATGATCTGCAGAGATCAATTAGTCCAAACCTTCTTTTTACACATACAGATATGGAGGTTCAGAAAGCATCCCCCTTGGAAAAGACTGACCCAGTTATGAGCCTGCCTCTGTCTCTTCAAGGCTGTCTGGGGACAGGTCACACTAATCTCTCTGAACCTCAGTCATTTTACCCTATCAGTCTGCCAGACCTACCTAACAAGGGTGCTGAGATGGCCAAAGGAAATAATGTATATGAAAGCACTTACGTTTTCCAAATGTTAGCTGCTATTACCACAATTGTTCTATTTGTTCAAAGGCACACAGTGGAGGAGATGAATCACAATGAATATTTGCTGGATCAACTGAATAAAGTCCAATTGCTGGGTGACCATTCTTTGTCCTGTCTCTCTTAGATAAACTTGGCACCCATTAAAGTGCATAGATTATTATTATCCTTAACTTTTTAGTTTGAAACAATTTCGAATTTACAGAACAGTTGCAAAAACAGCACAAAAAACCCTTCGTATATCCTTCACTCTTAATCCGCTTACATTTTGCTTCATTTGCTTTCCTGCCCTTTTCTGTTTTTCCTGGACCATGTGAATTTCAGGCATTATCCCCCTTTACCCCCAAATACTTCAGCATGTATTTCCTAGTACAAGAACATTCTCTTATAGAACCACTAACCAATGATGATCAATTCAGAACATTTAACATTGATATACTATTTTTATCTAATATACAGCCCATATTCAAATTTCTTCAATTATCCCAATATCCTTTATAGCAATTTCCCCCCTGTGATCCAGAGGCAAGCCAAGATCAATATCAGGATCAAACACTGCATGTGTCTTCAGTTTCATCTAGAATAGTTCCTCAGCCTTTCTTTGATTTTCATGACATTGACATATTTTGCAGAGTAAGGTTAGTTGTTTTTTTTTTGTAGAATCCCCTTCAATTTGGATAACAATTTTTGAGGTACCACTTTCTATTATCCATTCATTCCATAAACTCTTCCCGAGGACTGGTTATTACAGGACTCTGAGCAGACGGTGCTTGAGGGTGCTTTATGAATTCTGTGGTATCCTTGCCTTTAAGGCGTTCACTGGACAGCTGCATGTCTGGCAAGCAACTAAAATACAAGCAAGAACCCTGCAGGAAGGTGCCATGTGAGTGTAGGACAGAGCAAGAGAGCTACAGGGATGACTTCCTGGAAGCAGAGTGTACCAGAAAGGACAGACAGAGGCACGGATTTCCCAAGTGATCTCTTGGGATCCTCTAAGGCAACATCTCTGCTCTCCCAGGCAGTGTGTGCCAAGGCTGGGACTGCATAAAACACAAGAATCCAACAATACAAGGCTATAAAGGGGAGGAGGTAGCCCAGGGATCCTTCCTCTGGGTACCTGTGCCTAGGGCTATATACATGTCTCAGAGTCAGCAGCTGCCTGGGCGACAAGAGAAGGCTGCTGGGGTGTGGGAAAGGGCCATAGGCGCCACCTACTGGCCCCACAGCAGGACTCTAGGCTGCTGCAGAGGGCAGCTGGGCAGCTGGCTAGTTGCCAGGAAGTCTGTCTCCCTACAATAGTGAGACACAGAAGTGGCTCAAAATTCTCAGAACAGGGTTGGCACTTGAGCCACCACTGCCGAGCTCCAGAATCCTACAAGATTTTTAGTAAAGAATGGACTGTGGAAAACTAACCATAAAACCTGGAGGAGTCAGGGCAAAGATGTGGTCTTCACCCGTTCAACAAAAACTTAAGTAACATCTTCTCCAAGCCAGCCTCTGTGCTGGGCACTGAAGGCACGAAGATGAATCAAACGTGAACCTTGCCCACAAGGAGCTCTTAGTCTGAGCTGGGGGAGGGGAAATGTAACAAGAAGGTACACAAGTAAGTGCTTTAAATATCACAGATGCTCTGAGAGATGTCTGTACAGGGTCGGTGAGCACAACAGCATGTTTGGCTCTTCATGTCTTGCAACGCTCTTGAATGACGGAGTTCAAAGAGCTCATGTTTCTTGAGCTGCCTACTATGCACCAGGCTCTTGACATTTATGATCTCGTTTGATCCTGTGAATTACCGAGGAGGCCCAAGTCTTACACTCTGAGGGTAACTTAAGATTGCATGGCCAGTAAGTGGCAGCTTGAGACTGGCAGCCCAAGCTCTCTCTATGGAACTACACTGCCTTCCAGGGCACATGTCCCATCTTCTTCCCTTCCGTCCCGCATTTAGCATGGGTCAGCACACTATAGTGTCTGATGGGACTAACCAGCTGACAGAAAATGATAAAGAAGGAAAAGCCTTAAGTGGAAAGGAGTTTATCTGAGGGACGGAGATACTCTCTGATTAGTTGTTTCCTAGAACCTTCTCCCTTAGAAGAGACTCTTTTAGTCTCAGGATGAGAAAGGCCCAACCCTATCCCTTCTTCTTCATGGTAGTCTCCACACTACCACCACCACTTTCATATTTACACATCAATACGATGCCTTAAAGTGTCCTTACCTAAGATTAAACAAGTTCAGCAAACAAATCCAATCACAAGGTTACAGAATACAGGAAGGCCTGGTTCTCAGAAGGCTGGGCTGATCACAAGCTTAACAGAATCTACGAGTGTAATGCAGCTGCCAAGAAAGCTGATGCAAGCTCAGGTCATATTAAAAGAAGCATAAAACCTTTAACAAAGGGGATGACTGCCCTGCTCCTCACAATAATGGTCATACTACACTGGAATTCAGAAAAGGCACCAAAACTCTGTGGCTGTTTCATTAGAAAATGACCAGGATGAGGAGGAAACTTGAAACCAGTTTAGGGAACCAAGGCTTATGTAGCTAGAGCTCTGTCTCCTAATATTTAAAGGTCTGGACTAGGAAAAGGAAGCTGTGTAGTCTGAGGACAGAGCTAGAATCAAATAGGGAGGTTACAAAGGGGACTAACACATAATGACAGCCTACCATGTGCCAAGTGCTATGCCAGGTGTTTTCACACATATTACTTCAGAATTCGTTACAAGATAAAATTGTTTTCAACTAATTACAAATTGCCTCTGATTATATTATTACTCTAACTGCTCAGAAAGTCTTTCCACAAAGCTCCTTGTACCTAAATACTACCTATCACTAGATCCGAACTAAAGGCCACTTTGTCCATGAATCCCTACGTTTTCACACGTACTAATCACAATTCTCTTACTAGCCTGCAAGTTCCTTCAAAGGCAGGTCATCATGATACATCTTTATTCTCCTCCTCAACGCCTAATGGGGCATATTGCTCATAATGGGCCTTAAGCATGAATAAATGCCAAAGAAGATATACAAATGGCCAATAAGTACATAAAAAGATTAGCCGTCAGGGAAATGCAAATCAAAACCACAATGAGATACCATTTCACACATGCTAGGATGGCTATTATAAAAAACATAGATGATAATAAGTGTTGGTGAGGATGCAGAGAAACTGGAACCTTCACACATTGCTTAGGAGAATGTAAAACGGTATGGCCACTTTGGACAATAGTTTGGCAGTTCCACAAAATGTTAAACATAGAGTTGCTGTTAATATATGACCCAGCAATTCCGCTACTAGGTATATACCCAAGAGACATGAAAACATACATTCACATAAAAATCTGTACACAAATCTTCATAGCAGCATTATTCATAACAGCTAAAAAGTGGAAATGCAAATGTCCATCAACTGACAAATGAATAAATAAAATATAATATACCTATATATGGCATATTATTCAGCCATAAAAAGAAATGAAG
This sequence comes from Indri indri, assembly GCA_004363605.1. Lineage (NCBI taxonomy): Eukaryota > Metazoa > Chordata > Mammalia > Primates > Indriidae > Indri > Indri indri. Next base: position 89,984 of record RJWJ010000123.1, on the reverse strand, counting down.
TGCTGATAACATGCTACAACATAGGTAAACCTCGAAAACATGCTAAGTGAAAGAATCCAGACACAAAAGACCACATATTGTATGATTCCACTCATATGAAATGTCTAGAATAGGCAAATCCACAGACAGAAAGTAGATTAGTGGTTGTCAAGGTCTCAGGGGAGGGGAAAACAGGGAATGACTCTTAATGATGGGACCGGGATGTTTTTACTGGGGTGGGGGTGATGAAAATGTTCTGGAATTAGACAGTTGTACTAGTTGCACAATCTTATAAATGTTCTAAAATTCACTGAATTGTATACTTTAAAAGGGTGAATTTGGCTGGGTGCTGTGGCTCACGCCTGTAATTCCTAGCACTCTGGGAGGCCGAGGAGGGCGGATTGTTTGAGCTCAGGAGTTCGAAACCAGCCTGAGCAAGAGCAAGATCCTATCTCTACTAAAAAAATAGAAAGAAATTATCTGGACAACTAAAAATATACGGAAAAAATTAGCCGGGCATGGTGGCGCATGCCTGTAGTCCTAGCTATTCGGGAGGCTGAGGCAGGAGGATCGCTTGAGCCCAGGAGTTTGAGGTTGCTATGAGCTAGGCTGACACCAAGACACTCACTCTAGCCAGGGCAACAGGGTGAGACACTGTCTCAAAAAAAAAAAAAAAAAAAAAAAAGGTGAATTTTATGGTATGTGAATTATATCTCAAAAGAAAAAGAGAGAAAAATGAATGAATGCATACTTATTCAACTGGAAGCTGCCTATCCTTTAGGAGGCAGCGTGCCTCATACCTAACGTACCCAACCAGGCCTGTGCTGAGCTGGATGCTGACCATCAGAGAAGCTGAAGTGGGGACCTGAATATTGGAGAAATGAGGCTGGAGACAAAAGTGCCAGGGGCCCTGTCTGACCCGCGTAGGGGCTATGACCGAGCCCCAGATCTGCCCTGGGAAGGATCCTGTCCTGCCTGGTGGACTCTGAGCCCCTGGGAATTCCAGGAACCTCCCCCAATTGTTTGTGCTTTACATCCTGCTCCTGCTCACTGTCCATCTGCAAAGGCTGGTCAAACACACAGACATCCCAGGAGGCCTGGGTGCTATCCCCCAAAACAAAAGGGCATTGAGATGGAAGCCTTGGCCCAGCCTCAGAGAAGATTCTTATGCAGCCTTCCTGGGCCTCCCACCCACATGAATGGAGGATCCTGGAAATCAGTCAGCCTGCCCAGCTGCTGCCTAGGGCTGTGCTCTCCTGCTGGGTAGCTTTTGGAGAATAAACAGGGCTTCAATCAACCAATCAATCACAGGCCAGACTCTATCTGTACTGTGTGTCTTCTGAGTGGCGGCCAGTCTCCTGTGACTTGCTATGGTGGAGGCAGGAGGAGGTGCCACCCACCTTGCTGAGACAGGGCTCACAGCCTAGGTGAGGAGAAATAAACATAAAGCAACTGGAGAGAAAAGCAAGGAGGTGAATCACTAAACATGACACTGCATGGCTCAGACTTTAAGTCCTATAGGAATTCTGGTAAAAAAGATCAACAGGGGCTAGCACATGCAGTGGGCTGCAGGGAGAAAAGCACATAGTGTAGACTTCTGTGGGCCTTGGTTTAAACCATAGCTCTACCACTTACCAGCTGTGAGGCCTCAAGTAAGCACTAGATCTGCTTGAGCCTCCAATTTTCTAGTCTGAAAAATGGACACAACACAATCTGTTCTGCAACACTGTGGCAAGGAATAAAGGTAATACACATACAGTATCTAGTACTCTGCCTCACATAGAGTAGACAGTTAATAAATAACAGCTATTAGCCAAGTGCAGTGGCGCAGGCCTATAGTCAGTCCCAACTACTTGGGAGGCTGAGGTAGGAGGATCGCTTGAGCCCAGGAGTGCCAAGGCTGCAGTGTGCTATGATTGTGCCTGTAAATAGCCACTGCACTCCAGCCTGGGCAACACAGCAAGACCCTGTCTCTAAAAAAAATAAAAATTAAAAACAAAAAATAGAGTGAGCTTTCTGGAAGAAGAAGCACTTGAGTGGGCAAAGAAGCATGAACAGGGTCTAGACAGACAGCAGGACAGGAGTGGGTTGGAAGCACTGGCAAGGCTCACACAGAGGAATGAGTAAAGTGTATGTCTGGGACACTGAGAAACCAAGTCTGACCAGAATGGGGTGCTTCCTGGGAGAGAAAGGAGGCCAGGCTTGGCTGGTGGGAGTGGGGGTGGGGATAAGTTGGTGAGAAGCTGTTGAGAAGCAGAGTTGAGAGGAGGATAGATAAGGAGTCTGGATTTGACAGTTTATTTTTACCAATCTTGTGGATTCCCAATAAGCCAGGCAGAAATGGTTCTCCCTTTAGCTAGCAAATGTCTCCCTGAGTCTGGAAGAGTACTAAGAGGAAACTGGGACCCAGGCAAGCCTCTCTTCTTCTTCGGGCCTCACAGCCTCCTCATCTGTAAAATGAAGTGGCGGGCCACTTCCCAAGTGGGCAACTTTGGGCAAATTACTTAAGCAACCTGAACTTCTGTTTTATTATCTGTGAAACTATATAGCTTGCAGAGTTTCTTGTGAGAATTTAGTGATTAATGCCTCATGTAATGCCCAACACAAAAAAGGCATTCAATATGCATCAGCCATTATTAATAATAGTAACAGTATCATTGTCATCATTAAAGGATTATTTCATAATTTTATTAAAGTATTATCTTATAATATTTCATACATGTTATACAGTCCGGCACCACACGACGTTTTCAGTCAGCAACAGACTGTATATATGATGGTGGTCTCATAAGATTATAACAGAGCTGCCCTATACAGGTGTCCATTTTTCATCTTTTATATCATATTTTACTGTACCTTTTTTATGTTTAGATACACAAATATTTGCCATTGTGTTACAACTGCCTACAGTATGCAGTACGGTAACCTGCTGTACAGGTCTGTAGCCTAGGAGCAACAGGCTATGCCACATAGCCTGGGTGTGGAGTAGGCTGTACCGTCTATGTTTGTGTAAGTACACTCTACGAGGTTCGCACAGTGATATGAATTTCTCAGAATATATCTCCATTAAGTGATGCATGACTGTATATAGAAATAATGTATCTAAAATAATTATATATACAGAAATTATGTTAATAAAGTAACATGCTATAAATGTCAAATTAACTCTGAATAAATGTGGGTTCTAAAAAAAAGTGGTAAACTAAGCATGATAGGGTGTGAGTTTTTTAGCCCACCTTAATATTAATTTACCTTATGTTCATTAGTCTGGAAGTCTCTGAATGATATGCTCACACTAAAAGCTTAAGAAAAATGTAGGGAATAAAAATTGAGTATCTAGAAAATTCTGCCCATTACCTTTATTTTGCTAATTAGGGAAGAAAACCTTGTATAATTAACATCACTCAATAACAACACCAACTATGTACTGAGCACTTCCTATGTGCCAGGCACAGTACTAAGTGGCTTTATGTGCATTTTCTCATTTAATCCTCACAGCAATGGTGTGAGGTAGATCGATTATCATCCCCACTTTGCAGATGAAGATTCCAAAGTTAGAGAGGTTAGGCAATTTTTCCAATGTCACAGAGCTAACAAATGGCACAGCTGAGATTCAAACTTTGTTTTGTCAGACTCCAAAGTACTTACCACTGATTACTGCCAATGACAGGAAATCCACTCGGATGTACATCCATTGACAGAATCACAAGGAGAGGACCATGTATTGCCTTAGGACTTAGGGCCTAGAACCCTTGCTCAGAAGGGAGGAGGCTAAAGGAGGCAGGCAGGATGCAGAAGGGCCTCAAAATTCAGAATTGAGATTTGCTGGGAAGGTTTTTCAAACAGGACAGGGACAGAACAGGAACTGTGAGGCAAGCACCTTGAGTGCATATTGTCAGCCCAGTAACACACTGGCTTGGCTGTTTTCAATAGTCTTGGATTTCTCTCTGTGCCTCAGTTTCCTGGAAAATTCCTTGGGGAAAATCCAACTGGCTCCAGCCATGCCAACAGGATTTGCATTCTAGCCGCGACTGAACTGGGATTTCAGAGGAGAAGCAGCACTTGGGCCACAGAAACGGTGGTAAGGAGACAAAGCCTGATAGCTGCTACTGCTGTTGACCACCAGGGAATTGCACTTTGTGGCCTGCACCGCCTCAAGGGACAGAACCATGCCCAAGAAGCCTCCTGGCACAAACATGCAGGTAGGTGCTCAGATTAGTTCCTGATGATCCTCAGCCTTCGGAAAGGTTGCTGATCACAGGGATCTCCTCCCAACCCCAGTTTGGCAGGCACTGCCATTCAAATAAAGACACAGCTCCTTCATGTGGCCTCTGATGCCCTGCAAGGTCTGCTATTCTAGGCTTCTGGCACCTTCCGCTAGCTGCAGTCTTATCAGCCTTTTTCAGTTCTTCACACTGGCCATGCTTCTTCCTCCCATATGATTTTAGCATATCAAAGTTCCTTTTGCCGGGAAAGTTCTTCCCACCCTTCTTTGCTTAGGTAACTCTCCCTTTTCCTTCGCTTCGGAGTTCAAGCTTCCTTTGGGGAACTTTCCCTGACCAGGGGGAATCTCGCTGTTACGGGCTCTCACGATTCCCTGTATCGCTCTTTTGTAGCATTGGTCATAGTTGCAAGTTCACATTCGTAGGATTAATGTCTCATTAGGCTTTAAGCTCCATGAGGCAAGGCCTGTACATATATTTGGCTGACCACTGATCCACCTAGCACTGTGCCACATATAGTAGGTGATATTTGTTGAATGAATAAATGATTGCACTATTTCATTTTTACTTTATTTTTTCAAAGGTAAGTCAGTCCTCTGTTTATAGGTTATTATAACTGTAATAACTATCAAAGTTTGTTCAACTCTTTACCATTTACGAAACACTTTCAACAATATTGAATAAGTATTTGCTAATGATTTACATGCACAGTGATGAACAACACAGCAATGGTCTGCTGCTTTCCAAAACTCACAATATCATGAGAGAAAGGAAATAGATAACCCGCAGACGGTAACAAGTGCTCTCACAGAGGAAGTACAGGGTACTACGGGAACCCACAGGTATCGGAGGATCAGGGAAGGCTTCCTGGAAAATGTGACAGTGATAACCCAAAGGATGAGTAATTTTCCAGACAAGGGTTCATCTGCTTGGAACTCTCACAAGATCCTAGAAGGGTGGTCAGACAGGTATTAGCAAAGATATTTCACAGTAGAGACCACTGAGGAAGTTAAGAGACTAGCCCAAGGCCACACAGCCAAGAAACAGGAGGGCCAACAGCAGAGGCTCAGTCCCAGCATCCCCGCTCGCTCCAAGCCCACTGCAGTAGACCCTGGCTGTTCTCTGCTCATGGCCACCTGTCTGACTCTGCTGGCCTTCAGCTGCTTCCACAACTCACCTACCCATGAAGTTCAAGAAAAGCTGGTAATCCAATCTTCCCCAATTACTTTCCATAGCCAGGGAGGAAGCACTCAGAGCCTCAGCAGGTCAGGTACCTCAGAAAAGAAGCCACACCCTGAACCAATCTGTAGAACGCACTTGAGCAAGACTGGGGTTTCAGTGTGTGATCTGTACCCTTCCGAAAGGACTCAGCATTCTCTGCAGAGCTTAATGCTGAGATTTAAAAGTTCACAATGGGAAGATTTGGAATAAGATTTGGAAACTAAGACTAAGGAAGGTAGGTTCCATGACTTATTAATGGTCACACAGCCAGTCTGTAACTTTGTCATAAGTGGAAACCAGTTCTTCTAATTCTAAAACTCTTGTATTTTCTTCTGTAACATTACATTGCCTTCCAACATCCAAGCATTCAAAAAAATCTGTGTGGGTTACACCCTAGCATTCAAAACACTGTGTGGGGATCTTAAAAAGCTCTCACTATAAGCTTCAAATTACAGGAGTGATGCCCTTGAGGCCTTGACCTTTGGGTCTAGGATAAAACTTTTGTTTCAATCTACTTACTTCAAGCCACAAGGACATTTCCATACTTACCGATTAAGAGAGCTGATGTTTTGGTTGCTCTGATGCCATCATTAATATCTTCCCAACCAGCCAAAATGATACAACAATCGATAAACAAGACAGCTTCTCCAAGGCCCGAGACAGCCAAATGTATTTACCAGCCAGAGTTTTTGTTAATTAGATAAAATCCCTGGATCAATGTGCAGAACATTTACCTGTGCTATAGCTAAGCACATTCTGGACACCTCAATCCTGGCACATGAACAGCAAGTGCCTCAAGCCCCAAGCTGGGGCATCCAGGGACAAGAACCAAACCAAGCCATCAATACAAAGGTAGAATAAATGTGTTTACGTCTCAAAAAAGCCCAACCCTTTCTTCTTTCCTGAACTGTAAACCAAATCAGATTTTTTCCCAAAGCCATCTAGTAAATCAGTTTGGGCTGGTATGAAGTCTTTTATTTTCTAAAACCATCAAACCAGAAATCAAAACAGGACATGAAAAGAATCTCCTAACTGATAATAGAGATATTCTGAGAGGCAGCATGGTATGTATAGTGGGAAGTGAGAAAGAGCCACACATTCAACGGCCTACATGACATCTCCACTTGAGTATCTCACTGGCATGTTAAATTCAGCATGTTTAAAACTGAATTCATAATTTTCCCCCACCCAGTGTTCCTCTGAGATCCTCATTTCAGTGAATGGCAATAGCATCTACACAGATGATCAAGCCAGAAAACTGAAATTCATTAACACCTTCTTCTAATTAACCATATCCAATACTATTCATTCATCCAACATTCATTTATTGAGTACTTACTGTGTAGCAGGCACTGTACCAGGCATTAGTAATGTCCTAACCATAACCAAGTCCTATCTGGCTTACTTCCTCCCGCTCTGCTACTGACATCTTAGTCCATCTCACATCTTTTGTCATCTGGACTATGCCCGCTGCTTTTCAACCAGTCTTCCTGCATCTACCGTAGCTCACTACCAATCTGTTCTACACCAAGCAACCAGAATGATTTTTAAAATTACAGATCTATATCATATCACCATGTCTGTTAGTCTTTCTCTCTCTCACATACATGTACTGGCTTTTTAAAACTCCTCAATGGTTGCCCACTCCTCTTAGGACAAAAATTAAAATTGTTAATATGGGCCTACAGACCCAGTGCAGTATGGTCCTTGCTTAACTCTCCAACTTCATTTCACACTACTCCCCCTTGCTCTCCAGGGACCAGCCATATTGGCCTTCTTTCAAGTCCTCGATTTCTCCACATCTGTAATTGACTCAGGGCCTTCCACCTGCTGTTCCCTCTAACTAAACTTTCTTCCACCTTTCTCTTCAAACTTCAGAGTTTGCTTCAATCTCACTTACTCAGAGGCTTTCCCTTACTGACACACACCCCGACCTCCAACCTGCTCACATGCAAGGGTAGATTCCTGAGTGTCTTGTACTTCACTTTTTAAAAATGTTTTATTGGGTGGGGCGTGGTGGCTCACGCCTGTAATCCTAGCACTCTGGGAGGCTGAGGCAGGAGGATTGCTTGAGCTCAGGAATTTGAGACTAGCCTGAGAAAGAGTGAGACCCCATCTCTACTATAAATAGAAAGTAATTAGCCAAACAACTGAAAAAAAATAGAAAAAATTAGCCGGGCGTGGTGGTGCGTGCCTGTAGTCCCAGCTACCTGGGAGGCTGAGGCAGGAGGATCCCGTAAGCCCAGGAGTTTGAGGTTGCTGTGAGCTAGGCTGACACCACAGCACTCTAGTCTGGGCAACAGAGTCAGACTCTGAATCAAAAAAAAAAAAAAAAGTTTTATTGAGATATAATTCACATACCATAAATTCCATCCATTTAAAAGTGTACAATTCAATTGTTTTTAGTATTACTATATTCTGAATTGTGCAACCATGACTACAATCTAACTCCAGGAATATTTTCATCACCCAGAAAAGAAACCCTGAACCCATTAGCAGTCACTCCCCATCTCCCTGTTCTGCTCCTCTTTCCTTGGCAATCACTAATCTGTAATACTTTCTGTTTCTATGGATTTTTCTCTTCTGGATATTTCACATAAATGGGATCATATAATACATGGCTGCTATAGCCAGAATGTTTGAAACCCAATACCTAATGTGACCGTGTTTGGAGGTGGGGCCTTTGGGAGGTTATTAGGTCACAAGGTGGAGCTTGCATAAATGGCATGAGTGCCCTTATAAGAGAGATCACAGAAAGCTCTCTCATACCTTCCACCACATGAGGACATAGTGAGCAGATGGCCATCAGTGAATCAGAAAGTGGGCCCTCACTGGATACCAAATCTGCTAGAGCTTTTTTGATCAAGGACTTCCCAGCCTCTAGAACAGGGAGAAATACATTTCTGTTGTTTACAAGCCACCCAATCTATTGTTACAGCAGCCAAAGGAACAGAACTAAGACAGTGGCCTTTTGTGACTGGCTTCTCTCACTTAGTTTAACATTTTCAAGGTTCATCCACGTTGTACCATATGTCAGCGCTTCCTTCCTTTGCACTGACATATGGTTCTATCATATTTTTATTTATCCATTCATCAGTTAATGGACTTTGAGGTTGCTTCTGAGAAAAGAAAAGTTGGCTCAAAGAGGTCTGAGTTATGTGAGATATGCAAAATTTATCAGGCCCAGCAAGACATGAGTATGGGACTTCAGTCACCCCACCAGTTGTGTTCCAGAGCAATTGTTTAAAGCCATTGCCTTCCTTCTTTCCTTCCCTATAGTTTCCTGACTAGCCGCCTCACCCACTATCTTCACATTCCTGGAATCTGTGACACAAAGAACAATGTATAGCCAATCAATAGCTTATGTTACTTCGCTGTAAATTCTTGGCGAACAAATTAGGCACTGCCTTCTTTTTCCCTTTAAAAACCCACATGTAACTGCTGCTAAAAGGAGCACACACTAAGGGCAGCTTGAATCTATGCTCCTGGATTGCAGTCCTCAAACTTGGCCCAAATAAACTCTCTACTTATATTAATTTAGACTCAATTTCTTTCTTTAGGTCAACATTTCCACTTTTTGGCTAGTATGAATAATGCTGCTATGAATACTCATGTACAAACACAGTAACGTACACATTTTCATTTCTCTTAGGTATACACCTAGAGTGGACTTGCTAGGTCATAAGGTAACTCTATGTTTGAGGAACTGCCAAACTGTTTTCCAAAGTGGCTACACCATTTTCCATCCCCATCAGCAATGTATGATGGTTCCAGTTTCTCCACAATTTCTCCACATCCTTGCCAACACTTGCTCTTATCAGTCTTTTTTATTATAGCCACCCTAATGGGTGTGAAGCAGTATCTCATTGTGGTTTTGGTGTGCAATTCCCTAATTTATTGGTCATTTGTATATCTTCTTTGGAGAAATGTCTATTCAGATCCTTCGTCCATTTTTAATTAGGTTATCTTTTTATTGTTGAGTTGTAAGAGTTCTTTATATATTCTGGACATGAGTCCATTATCAAATATATGATTTGCAAAATATTCTCCCATGCTGTGAGAGTCTTTTTGCTTTCTTGATGGTGTCATAGAAGCACAAAAGTTTTTAATTTTGATGAAGTCCAATTTATTTTTTTCTTTGGTTGCTTGTGCTTCTGGTGCCATATCTAAGAAGGCTTTGCCTAACCCAAGGTGGCAAAGATTTACTCCTATGTTTTCTCCTAATAGTTTTATAGTTTTAGCTGTTACAGTTAAGTCCATGGGTTCATTTTGGGTTCATTTTTATGTGTGGTGTCAGGTAAGGGTCCAACTGCATTCTTTTGCATACCCAGTTGTCCCAGCACCATTTGTTGAAAAGGCAAGTTTTACTTCACTTTTGAAGTACATAATTATAATTGCATAATTAGCCATCTGGCTCCCAGTGAGACTGTAAGTAAGTACCATGAGGGCAGGGACTGTGCCAATCTTGTTCACTATCATATCTCCAGCACTCAGCCTGATGCCTAGCTCCTAGTAAATACTCATAAATACTGGCTGAATGAATTATCATTATTAGCAATAATGACTCTACAACTCTATGGGTTATAGGTATTATCATCTTCATATTACTTGTAAGTTTGGCAATTTGTCCCTTGTTTTGCTGGTTCTCAATTTTTGACTCATGTTCCCCTTGATCACCAAGCGGAACATGAGCTCCTCCAGGGCAGGAACTGCTTCTTCTTCCCCACTCTGTTCCTACCCTCCCTCCCCCAAATTCAGCTCAGGACTAGGCACTGAGCACAGGCAGGACAGATGGGCAACTGAGGGACAGTCAGTTAATCACTGCCCTCCATGACCAGGTCCCTCTACCTATCTCCAGTCCCTACTGGCCTCACACTATGACCCAGCAACACCAAACATCATATAATTTCCCTCTCCCCTCACCCCCGCCCCAAGGCTGTTCCTTCCCTTACTGCTACCACTCCCGTCGTCCCTTGTGCCTGGAATGCCTTCCCCTTCTATTTGCTAAATAATACTGATACTTTAAGACTCTGATCAGGTGCCATTTCCTCCAGGAGGCTTTCTCTGATCCCCCAGGTTGGTTAGGGGCATCTTCTAGGCTCCTGCAGCCCCGGTACTCTCCTGTCTTACAGCACTGATCGCACCATCGCCACAGTCTACCCCCAACTCTGTCATCATGAGCAGAAATCATGCCTGGTCAGGTGTTCCCTGTACCAAGCAGAGGACTCAGTGTTCTGGCAGTGCTCAGTAAATGTTTGCCAAATGACCAAATGAATCCTGGAGAGAAAGGGCAGGCAGTCTGAGATCCAAGATTGATACCACCAGGCTTCCTTCATTAGAGACTGTTTGGGCTAATGAACGACTGAGTTAAGCACTCAGCAGGGGCCCAGCTCCCTGTCGGGAGGAGGGAAATGGGTAGGGGTGTTGTCTTTCACCAAGTTTGTTCTGAAGGAAATGTGATCTCCACTGGGAGAACAGGAGGCCTCACTTTTCCCAGTCCTGATAACTCCTCCCATGTCTCAACCTGAGCCTGGACAGATGTGCCTTCAGTCTGCCTGTGCCCCAGGTTTCGGGTGAGCAGTTTCTGAGTACAGACACCAGGCTCCGGTTTGGGCTGAGCCCAGGAGCAGGGCCACCTGTTCACATTGCTGACAGGTAGGATAGAGGTCAAGCTTCCACTTTTGAAGAACAGTCAGAGCTGGATGAACTTACAAAGCAAGTGCCTCGTGGGAAAAGGGAGGAAATGGGTGCCACATATGGAAGCAGGAAGGAGAGACCAACAGACCTGGCCTCCACCTTATACAGTCAAGGGAAGCATGGAAGTCAGACTCTGGGCTGCTCACTTCAGCTATGCTGAGAAGTCAGTAAAAAGCAAAGAAAGAAAAAGTCACTAAAAAGTTCCGGTTGTGCTAGGACACTGGGTAAGAGACAGTGGAGAACTGGACCTTATCCCTGCCCTTGGGGAGGCACACAGTCCAGTGGGTTAAGGTGAAGTCTAGCCCACAAACTTCTTAATACAAAGAACAGAGTGTGATGAGTGGCAGATCCTGCCTTGCACCTTTAGCCAGGCAGCCCACACCACATACGACGAGCCAGCTCCATGTAATGCAGGTGAACAGCGCCCATGTAGGCGGGCCGCTATCCAGAGCTGTTGGCTTGACGGCCTTACACTCCGTGAGGATTCATCATCCCTTCCTAATTCGGTCAGCGTGCGAAGCTCACTGATTTTCCTGTTTGTGGAATGACTGCCGCCTCAGTCTTGACATTCAGCCCTGCTTCTCCAACCTGACCTCCAACTTCTCTTCCACAAGAGGAGTCCCCTCCTGCTACAGGCTACCACGGCCCCGCCCAGATGACACTCATACCCTCCCAGACCACCAGGGAGGTATGGGGCAGAAGCAAGGGTAGGGGACAAAGGAAGACGAGATCGCACTCAGCTGGGAGGAATCAAGGAAGGCTTCATAAGGGAGACAGCACTTGAGTTGAGCCTTGAAGGCTGGTGGGATTTAAGCAGAGGGTGATGAGCACAGAGTACAGAGGGCGGTCTGTGTGGAAGGGACACATCCAGGGCCCAGAGACTGCGGGCTCCACGGTGTCCATAAAGAGGAGGATGAAGTGCCTCCCCCTGAGCAGAAGAGCCTCAGGCTACTGTCCTTCACTACCCAGGGCTCTCCCAAGGCCCCGGGGCTGGGGACAGGAATTAGGGAGGTCAAGGAAGAGACACGCACAGCACAGAGCCCCAGAGAATTGAAGGGGGAAAGAAAGGTAGAGGACTATATTACGTAGCATGTCTGAGTTTTGTTCTAAATGCTGGTATAATTGACCATACCACTCATATACATGGTATAAGTGAGTCATGCCCCACATGATGATGTTTTGGTCAACGAAAGACTACATTTATGACAGTGGTCCCATAAGATTATAATGAAGCTGAAAAATTCCTATCACCTAGTGATGTTGTAGCCATCTTAACACTAAAGCGTAATGCATTATCTTTTCTATGTTTAGATATGTCTAGATACACAAATACTTACCATTGTGTTACAGATGCCTACAGTATTCAATATGGTTGCATGCTGTACAGGTTTGTAGCCTAAAAGCAACACGCTATACCTTATAGCCTAGCTGTGTAGTAAGCTATACCATCTAAGTTTGTGTAAGTACACTCCATAATGTTCACACGATGACAAAATTGCCTAACTGTACATGTCTCAGAACATGTGACTGTCATTAAATGACACATAACTATATGTGTAAATTTAAAAAAAAAAATTGAGAATGGGATTATATCCTGCTATAGGCAGGTCTGCTGGGCAGAGCTAAGGGCCAGGACAGAAAGAGGAAGAGATAAACAGCATGAAGCACCTGTGCAGAGTCTAGAGCACAGAGAGGCTGAATAAGGACCTGCTGTAGGAATTCAAGAAAGTTTCCTTTGAGCAAGAATGGTCAGGCTCTCCTAACCCCACCCTCCCCCCAGGCCTGGCTCCGTCAGCAGGAAGAACTATAATTGGTGGGTTACATGTCTGTTCCCTGGGCCCAGCGCCTGGGTCCCTCCCGCCCCCATCTGCAGTGCCCAGCAGAGGCCCACTCATTCTTTCATAAGCAAGAACTGCCTGGGGTGAGAGGAACGGAAGGATGTCCTCATTCAGGGCATCATCACTTTGAATCTATGAAACAACCTCTTAACAGATCCGCCTTCGTCCATCCTTCACCCCTCTGAAACACAGCCCTAACTAGGTCATTCCCCTGCTCAAAAATGTCCCACATCTCCCCGCTGTTTATAGGACGGATATGAGTTCCAAACTCCTCACTCTGGGCAAGGCAGGCCTTGCACATTCCGGCCTCTCTCAAATCACCTTCCCTCTTTCCCCACACCCTGCACAAATCCCACCTAGGCAACATCAACATGTTCTCCAGACCCAGCAGCCAGCCAGCATCTGCCTCCTGCCTTTGCTCAGCCTGCTCCCTGGCTCTGTGGTTCTGTATGAGATTGGCACTGAGGGCGGGGTCCGAGCCTTGTTCACCTAATTCTGATGGAGTCATCCTGACAAAGGGAGGTGGGACAAGAGAAGGTAGGATGAAAGCAGGCTAGAACCTGGGATACTCATGAAAGTCCCCCACAGACACCATCCACACAGGCAAGAATGAATGTTCAGAACAATTGTCTGAATCACACATATACCATAAGTTCAATCACTTTCTGTATTCTTTGGGCAGGTGCTTAATTGCTCTTAGAAAAACATATATATGAAAAAGCTAAAATAACAACACTTGGGGGCTCAATGGGATAGGGTAAAGTCAGCCTTCCCTGGGGGATGGATTGGTGGATTCACAGCATTGTGGGTTTTGCAAACGCACTGCCAACACTGGGTTAGCTGGGGAAAGCAGCAGCCTGGCAGCCCTTGGCAGTTAACAACAGGTGATTCCAGGGTCAGCAAGGGCCAGTTTCCACCCCCTTACTCCCTGTACTGCAGCAGAATGAAGCAGGGCTCATCTGTTTCTGGGGGAATGAAGATACCACACACAGCCTGCAGTTATGAATGGCTCTTATAACAACAAGATGACATCTGTGCTTGGTTTTTAAGATGCATCATTGCATGTTTATTAAACTATTGCTCCATCATATTTATTTGGCTACAAAACAACTCCCAGCCCATACTTCCAAAAGTGGTTTATTAAAAACTAAGCCTTGAACATTAATACTCAAGAGCACCCTTGAGAATCAATAATAATGCTGCAGATAAAATGAAAGGGAATCAAAGCAGTAAGTCTTGGTGGGGCTGCGGCTGCCTTTCAACACTTTTTTGTATGTTCAGGCAGCTAGAGTGGGGAAGAGCACCCATGGTCTGTGGCACTGGGTGCAGGGATAGCCGCCCCAACACCTGACTTCCCGTCTAAAATGCAGACGTGACGGCAGGGAAGCGGGGTGTCCTGTGGCCACCTAGCTCTATACAAAGGGCCAAAAGAGGCCAAGGTTAGACCCCCAGTGGGGTCCAGTAGTTTCACCAAGAATAAAACCTCTTCCCCTAACCAACAGTCCCATAATTGATGCCCTATGCTACCCCAATCTGAACATCTATCCTGGACACAGACTCTGCCCTGGTCCTGGTACCAGGCTGTGCCCTGAGTTGAGTCCTGCCCCTGAACAAAAACATGCCTCAGATCCAACCTGCCAGTGGTCACAGGGGACTAGCTGAGCTTGTGAGCCTGGGAGAATGAAGTCTGTCCCTGGGCAGAAGCCAAGGATGGTCACCCCAGCCCTGTGGGCAGGGCTTTTTAGCCCCAAAGACCTTCTGGCAGAATGGTCTCTTCCAGCTCCCTCCCAAGTCCCCAAGCCCCTCCATGGATGCCCACCTGCAACCCATCCAGGCAGCAAGCAATAACACGTAACCACTTTCACAGAGAAATGAGAAAGAATTGAAAGATTCAGAGAAGATATCACAGGATATGGAGGGGACTCCAAACCATCTCTAGGAAGAACAAAATAGCTGAAGGATTCAGGAATGTTTGGGGGCTGACTTCGTACCTAAAATATCTAAGGTTGACCTGGGGCGAGGGAGCCAGGTGACTCTGTGACTACAGGGAAGTCACAGGGGACAGTTCTCAGCTTAGGGCAAGAATTTTGTCCAAGGCAGAGTCATCACACAAGGAAGGGACTCACCCTGTTCAGCCCCTCCTGTGGGGGAGAGCAAGGCCTGGAGTTCGACACTCACCTGTGGACTTCCTGCACATTGTTGGCACGAGCAGCTTCCATCAGAGCTGCATCTGAAGAGAGAGGGGACACTAGTCAGATCCTTGGCCAGGACCCACCCCTCATGGCTGCTTGGAGGGCCCAGTTAGACAGTGGAAGTGGAAGCACTTCAGAAACACGGGCTTTAACATGTGAACTGATGCCACGACTGAAAGCTAATCATCCCCTCCCCACACGGTATCCAGTGTTAACCATCTGACTTCCATACCTTTCTGTCACAGAGCCCAAACTCTTAAATTCTCTCATCATACAGGGGATGCAGGTAAAGTGCTAGCACCGCATCTTGCCTATGGTAAGCACTCAATGCGCTCTTCCTAACCTAGAAGGCTCTGTATGATACAGTATGTTTTATGTTACTATCATTGCTGTATTGACCATTCCCTGACCTGGTCCACTTTCTCCCCCATCTCCATTTCTTCAGCCCAGTTCTGAGTTACGATAGGGAGGAGCAGGCAAGGGTGTGGGCCCCTCTGACAATGGAGAGAGCCTCAACTAGGCGTTGAGATCCAACCCACTCTGCCATCTACTTACCACATAACTGTAGCAGCCCCTTTTCCCTCTCAACCACAGCCTCCCTGACAATAAAGCAGAGACAATAATACTTGCCCTGCCAGCCTCACAAGGATGCCAAGGAGATGAAATGATGGTTGAAAAATCTGCAAACTCCCCAGTGCCAAGCCCAGTGAAGGGAGACCCAAAGCAGAGGGTTCAGATCCCTTAGGAATCACCAGGCCTAGCAAAAAAGCAATGCTGATCCTGCTCTGACCCGGGCAGCCTGCAGGCTGTTAGCACCACCTTGTGGCCAGAGAGGAAAAACTGCCTGACTTGGAAAACTCAAAAGTCAACAGCAGAGGCACAATTTTTTCAAATAGTCCAATACCAAGTGCCAGTGAAGCCCTCTTGCCCTGCCTGGTTCTGAGCTACACTGTTGGGCACAGGATAGACTCATACCCAGCCCTGCCTCAGGAACCTCTCAGTCCAGCCAAGAGACTCACCCATAAGAGAATGCATTTGAGTGGGGTAGAAAGAGCAGGATCTGGAGGCACGCAGACCTGGGCTCAAGTCTCAACTCTGCCACTAACTTGCTGTATGACCTAGCCAGCTCACCTAATCTCCTGAGCCTCAGTTTCCTTATCTGAACAAAAAATATAAGAGATCCATCTTACATGCATATGAAAACCAGTTCTGTGGTTCACACACTGGTGCCTTCACTCCACCTCCTGGCCTACACTCCAGAGCCAGGTCTTTCCTGCTTACCTTACCCAATTGTTCTCCAAGCATGCTCAGACAGCCACCAGCTGGAAGGGGATCAAACTTCCTCAGAGATGGCTGTACCCTCACAGAAAAAAAAATAGCTTCTGCAAGGTTACAGAGTGAGGAATGAGCAGAAATTAGAACCTCCTGGTTCCTAAAACATTCAGTTTCTAATACACTGCACTGAGGGCCTCAGCTCAAAACTCTTAAGTCAGGGAACAGAGTAGCCAACAAGTCAGAAGCGTTGGAAGTATCATGGGTTTGGTCATTATCTATTTTAGTAAAGAGACCCTCGTCTCCTTGCTGGAGTTCACATACCACAAAGTGCAGTCTGGAGCCCCCAGGAACCTCTTAAGCAAGACCTTGGACACCTCTCCCCAGTTCATCCAAACACACTTGCCTCAGAACATTCCCTGCTCATGGACTTCCATGGCTCTCTACTGCCTACAGAAGAAATTCCAACTCCCCTGCCTGGCACCCAGGCCCCACTCCATCTGCTCTACCCTCATTCCGAAGACACCATCTTGCAACCAGGCTGGCCGCTCTGCTAGTTCTTGCATGCTCCATGGTGACCTGCAACTGTTATCTTTGTTCTCTGAAGCCTTTGAATGGGATACGATCCAATTTAAGACACAATTACTGAGTACGTACCAAGTTCCAGACACTGTGGTAGACAAATCATGTCTAAGTATTAGGGAAAGTTGCTAAAAAAAGTTGCTGAAAAAAAGATAAGATGCATTCCTTTCTCTCATGGGGCTCACAATGTCACTCTCCATCTCCTTCCTCATCCTTCAGAACTCAAGTTCGAATTCCACATCCTCCAGTGGCCTCCACCCTCCAAGAAGGCTTTCCTGACCCTACTGACCCTCTGATCCCCCAAGAACACAGAGTCGGCACCACTCACCAGCCCTGCATGCCAACTGCCTGCACTGCTCCCTTGACTGATTTTGTGTTAAGTTAGGACTTCTCAGATACCTAGCCCCGAACTAGGCATACAGAGGGTATCCAAAAAAGTGCTGAAAGTTATAGAATCATGGCATGCCTAAGCTAGAAGATCCCTCAGAGTCTACTTCAACACCCTCATTTTGTAGATGAGGAAACTGAGGAACCAAGAGTCCAAATTGTAATGGGAGTTAGACACAGAGCCAAAACAAGATCCCCAATGTCATCGCTCCCAGTCCAAAGCCCTTCCTTTAGAGCTGGGCACATCCTGCTAAATAAACAATGAAAGAAAGTCAAGACGGTCCCCACTTTTGCCTCAAAGTCTCAGAGCTTGGGATGCATAAAGTCTATGGAGAATGTGCCTCAGTCTTCCCCCTTGAGGAACAACTAAGAACCTGAGTGGATGGGCTCACACAGGTCACATATCTGGCTGGCTCTCTGCCCACTCTCCCAGCCCCTACTCAGCTCCATGCACCCAGCTGAGATGCCAGTCTTGATCAGCCATCCCCCTCAGTTGCTCTTGAGTCTCCAGGGATCCAACTTCCCTCTCCTGCCAACTACCCCACTTGGTAAGATCACCTCCTGGCAAGTGAAACCAGGCAGAGCAAAATGCTGGGAGACTGATGGACAGACCCAAGCCACTGAACTACAAGAGAGATCAAATTAACAATACTGGGAGAATATTGAGAAATCATCCTTCACTATGTAAGTAAGGAAACTGAGGCCAGAGAGGAGCCTCTCTGGGTCAGTCTGGCACTGGAATCAAGTCTTGCCCTTTCTCAGGACACCTTAGGGGAGCAACTCCTCTAAACCATCTACTGGTTGCTCTTAAAACACCCCATGGTTTCCTGGAGACCTCTTGAAAAAGGGATTGGACCAGGCAGAATATTAGAACATAAAGGGATCATGCTGTAATATTAGATGTTTAATCCAATGCCCCCGTTGTGCAGACAGACAAAGTGATGCCCAAAGAGGGGAGGCTGACTTATGATAAGAGATTATACAACTCCGAGGCGGTGAGCTATCCAGTGCAACACCCTGTTCCTGGAACCAGATGATGTCTGAGTCCCTCCAAGACTGAGGCTCTAAGGGTCTAAATCTATAAGCATCTCCCACCCTCCAAAGATGCGAAGTCGGGACACTCCTCCCGCCTCTCCCTGCCTCGAACCCAGACTGTCCCGATAATCACCCTTGTTGGATGGACTCTTGCTGTAGCAATGAACCACCAGCGCTGTGGCCAGGGCCCACATGCCAAGTCCGGCCTTGCTGGGGACCCCATTCCAGCTGTCCTGTCCCGGGAGTGTTTCTTCGGGGGCAGGAAGGCGTCCCCACGTGGCAGCCGTGAAGCACTGGGACTCGGTGCGTCCTCCCCGGCACCCCCCGGTGGCTGCCCCTTGTCCGTGGACCAAAGCCAGTGATGTTCCAGGGCGCTCCCCGGCGGCTACCCTCAGCCATTGCGGCTCCCCGCAACCCCCGGTGATCACTCTCTGGCCAGAAGCACCTCCATGGCTCCGGAACGATTGGGACGTGAGCAACCGGAGGAGGAGCCGCGGCGCCGGCACTTTTCTTCTCAACACCAGGGACCCCAGCATCGTGACAGCTGCTTGGATAACCCGCTGGTGCCGGCCCCTGTGCTGGCCACGTCCAACATGGCTGCCGCGGCGCGTTCGAAGGCGCTGCGAACGCAGTGAAATTGCGTACTACCTTACGGGAGTGGTAGTCCACGGCCCTAGATCTTTCCGCGGCTGAGGAACGAATAAACTACACTTCCCAGAAGGCTGTGGGATTGCGTCACAATGATGGCCAACTGACAGGAGCCCGCGGCATGTTGGGAAATGGAGTTTGGGTAGAGGGGCGTGGCAAAAAGGAAAATGCCAAGGTGGGGCGTGGCAATTAGAGTTTAAGACTCGGAACCCAGAACCTCTTTCCTAGTTTAGTTAAAATACACGACGCAATTTTTGACCAGTGTAAATTAAACATAGATCTTCAGCAGAAGCCTATTATGAAACGTATGCTTATTTCTTTTAGCCTATTTCTCTTTTCAGCCCAGATGGCTTTTCAGAAAGATGTCTAGGGTAACCAGTGCAGAACATAAGGGACCATGCTGTAATATTAGATATTTAGTCCGATTGTTAGGGCAAGTGTTACAGTGACGGGTCCCAGGGGAATAACCGAGCAGCATGCAGAGAGTTCGAGAGTCACTGTTTAATCTCTTAACGCCAGCGGGCCCAGAGGAGACAAGTCTCCAAATTCTGAGCACCTCTTCCTGGTTTTTGTCAGGTTTTATACTTTTTTGGGGGGGTTAGTCTTATCCAATAACATACACAAGCATAAAAGTTAACCAATTAGTAAAAGGATTAAAAGTTAGCCAATTAATAGCAGTTTTTACATGCAGTACAGTTATGATAGGCTTATAACAAACAGTATAGTTATGATAGGTTTACAACAAGCAGTACAGTCATGACAGGCTTATAACTCTGCTTAATTGTTTTGTGGTTTCAGCTAGCTGGTGCATATTCTACCTACTTGCTCTACTTAGCTGCTTTGCGGTTTTAAGCAGAACTGGCATGGAAATTCCCCAACATGATTCTCCCACTGTACAGATAGGATTACCTTTTATTTTGCTACACAGACTTCATTTTGGTTGAAGAGTTGACCCCCGGTCTTCCTTTCCCTCTTGTGTTATTTTCAGAGGGCTTTCACCTGAGCTATCTCATTTGCTTCTCATGGCAGTTGCAAGCAGGAAGCTGGACCAAAAGTATTACTATTATTCCAGTCTACAGCAGAGGGAATTTAGGCTTAAAGGTGAAATGATTAGCCAACAAATCACTTGGACTAAAGCTTTGCCAACAAATCACCTGGACTAAAGGGCAGGTCTTTATACTTTCCATTAACACCTGCACCCTCATCCTACGCCCTATTTTCCAAACTGAACCCACAGGTAGGCAAAGACGGAAGAAGCTCTTCTTTGTGCCAGTTCTGTCTCTTGCAAGTCCTTTGGGTCTGCTCAAACTTCACATTATCAGAGCCTTCTCTGACCATTCTAATTAATATAGCAATCCAACTCGCCCCATCTTTCTTAGCCTGCCTAATTTTTCATCACAGCACTTATCACCACCTTACTTACTAAATATTTGTTTATTGTATTTCTCCAGTAGAACATGAGCCCCATGATGCAGGAACTTTGTTTTTTCATTTTTATATCACATCTAAGGAGTGCCACTTAGCAATAGAAAGGGGCCCTTGATAGACACAATGACATGGATGAATCTCAAAATAATTGCTGAATGAAGCAAGCCAGATCTAAAAATAAATAGGCAAACAAAAAGACTACCTGTTGTATTGTGCCACTTATATAATATTTTAGAAAATAAAAATCAATGCAGTATATAGTAACATAAAGCAGACCAGTGGTTGCATGGGGATAACGGGGGAGGAGGGGGAGAAGGATTTATAAAAGGGCACAAGGCAGCTTTTGGGGGTGATGGATATATTCATTATGTTGATTGTGGTGATTGTTTCACAGGGGTACAAATGTCAAAATTTATCAAATTTACACTTTAAATGTGAAATTTATTGTATGTCAATTATACTTCAATAAAGCTGTTTCAAAAAACTATGATGGGATATTGTTCACCTCAGATTAGCATATATAAAATAACTCTGTGCGGCAAGCTTGTGAAGAAAAAGACACTCATATTGTTGGTAGGAGTATACATGGGTACAACCTCAATGGAGGGCTGACAAAATATTAAAATATTAGAATTCGAAATGTAGACATACTTGCCCATGTATAAAATAAGGAATGTTTTGAGATATTTGTAATAGTAAGAGATTAAAAGCAGCCTCAATGCCCATCAAAAGGAGATTGGTTAAATACATTAAAGGTGAACAAAAATATATTAAAGTAAAGCTGAACAATGGAATATTCTTTAAAATGGGATATCTATCTGTTTTAACATGGAACACTCTGAGGTATTTTAAGTAGAAAAAATATCAAAGCACAGAACAGTTGTATACAACCACGGGTGTTATTTGGAAAAAAGTGTTTTTTTTGTGTGTGTGTGGTTTTATACATAGGATATCTCTGGAAGGATAAATGGTTGTCCCCGGGTTGGGCAGAATGGGGCTGTGGGAGAGGGGAGAGAAGTAGGCAGGGAGGAAGAGTTACTTTCCACCATATACTTGTATTTTGTACCGTGTGCATGTATTACCTATTTAATTCAATAAAACAGTCAAAAACTCTATTACTTTTATATCAATATTCACGTTAAAATAACTTCTGGCATCAGATAGAGGAGTGCCTTTAATTTCATTCAGACTGCCACGTTATTCTTTTTTCTCAAGTAGAAACACTGACATCTTGTGGCCTTTTGAGATAGGGCGGCTAACGATCACTAGCATCGGCATTTTCTCCATTCCATTCCATTCCACGCCATCCTGCTCCGCTCCATTCTTCTCAACAATATTCATTGACTGTCTACTCTGGATTTTCCCAACTCTCTAAAGCTTACAAAGTCTCAATAATATTCAACCTCATGTATCGAGTCCCTGTGAGGCATTAGGTACTGAAACTGTAGTCATGAACAAAGTCACGTGGGTCTGGAGGGGCATGCAGGCAATCACCAATATCCACACCAAGTGGTAAGTGCCATGACTGAGATCATTCAGGTTTCCCTGGGAGCACACAGTAGGCTGAGTGGTTGGGAAGTCTTCCTGAACAAAGTGACATCTGAGCTGAGCTCTGCAGGAGGAGCCAGAATTGACCAGATGAAAGGGAATGTAGTGGCTGGTACAGGGTAGGGGCACTTCTAGCAGAGGGTCACTGCAGGCAAAGGGAACACTATGTGCAAATTCACAGAGGCAAGAGCACAATCTTTTTTTTATTTATTTCTTTTTACAATGCTTGTTTAAGGAACTGAGTGTTCAGTGTGGCTGAAGTGCAGAGTAGGAGAGGGTAAGAGGTGAGAAACGAAGCTTAACCAGAGAGGTTAAGCAACTTAATAGGTTCTCTCAGCAAGTACGTGGTGCACCAAGAATTTGAACCCAGGATTGAATGACTCTACCATTTCTGTTGATTCTCACCATGAAGATTTTGCTCCATGAGCCTTTCCTGGGCCCCACGCCTACTGCTCTGCTCCTCCCGAGTGGTCTCGAAACTGGACCCTCTGCCCTCCCTCTCTCCCTTCTTTCCTCCCTCTCTCTCTTATTCCTTCCTTTCTCCTTCCCTCCCTCCCTCCTTCCTTCCTTTCCATTCTTCCTTCTTTCCATATTCCTGGTTTTCTGCAGCCATGGTGCTATTGAGGAGAGAGGAAAGGCTCTTTGGGTCATGAAGTAATAATTCAGGTCTCAGAGGAGCGGTCCACTCTGGCCGTGTTGACAGGTAAAGCTGACAGGTGAGAATAATGCCTGCATCAGAGTCTCTCTCATTCTCTCTAGCTTGGTGGGGCAGGGTAGAGCCTGAGGTGGGAGTGTCGGGTGAGCCTTGGCTTCGAAAGCTGTGTCTCTCAGTGGCAGCCCTAAGTCTCTTCATGTGCAAATGGCTGTGTGTATGTGTTTACTGAGTGCTTGCTATGAACAAAACTGTGTTTTTGCTGCTTATACTATGTTATCTTGCTTAATCCCAACAACCCTCCTATGAGGAAGATATTATCTCCACCTCACAGATGAAAAAAAACAAAGTGTGGAAAGGTTAAGTAATTTGGCCAGTGTCACTCAGCTTGTAAATGGCACAGTTGGGGCTCTAATGGTCTGAACCCAAAGCCCAGACTCTTGACCACTACAAAGTCCCAGCTTCCAGGAAAATAACCAAGATCCACATGTAACAGACATTTCTGAACTTTGCCTGGGGTATGGAGGAAGAGAAGACCTGGAAGGATTGTCAACACAGTGCGGAGCCAGTGTGATACATTCGGATCGGAGTTGTGAGGGTGCACTCCCACATAACTGAACCAAAGGCATGAACAAATGCAAGGGGGAGGGAAAACTCCATGCAGGAAGGAATTCCTGATGCTCACCTGAATGGCTGGCTCTTCTGAGAGCCGGTGGGATGGCCACCACCAACCCTTCTCCAAGTTTGAAGGGGCTCGAGCATTTCTAACTGGACAGGCATGGGAAAACCCCTTTTTCTTCTTTGTTCATCTGAGATATTTGACAGTCTTTAAATATAACTTTACTAGAAAGCTGACAGAAGAATGAAACCTTAAAAAGCGAAAGGACAGGTGAAATTCTAGAGTACACATTTTTGATAGTAAGGTGGGTGAACTCTGGGCACAGATTTGCTTGGCTGGTCCATCACCCTGGGCATGTGAACTGCTCCTTCTCCCACCCCCGTCTCTGTCTTGCCTGGATGATGAGCAAGCTACTTAGACTGTTGTCAAGGGACAGGTTCTCTGGAAGCAGAAGGTGAGATGGAGTTTTGGGTGCAAATTAGATGAGAGGAAGTGCTAGAATGGGGGTGTAGGGGAAGGCAGAGTAGAGGAGAAAGATAATGTCAATTGCCATTTGGGGACTAGTTCCAACTGGTGGGACTGTAGCTTGTTACAGTAATCCCTATATGTTAAATCTTGTATAGAGGTTGCAGCTGGCTACCACCTTTAATAGGGTGAATTTAACAGAAGACATGGGATACAAGGGGATCTCAGTGGTGCAAGAAGTGATTGTCCCAGAGTCTATTGTACCCTGTGTCACATCTCAGCTTCCTTCTGAATTTAGCCATTGCTGTGGTTGACAGTTCTTTGCGATCACAAACTCATCTAGATGACAGCACCCTACCTCAAGCAAGAATCTGCTTGTATCATCACTTAATGTTTCATTTTTTTAATATTTAAACTCTACCAGAACCCAGTGGCAATTAAGATTTGCTTTTAAAATAGACCACAGACAGCAGAAAAGGGCATGGTTTTACTCCAAACCCTAAGTGGTCTGCACTGTGATTCTTCTGGGGCTTGCCGGAGGCTCCCTATACAATTTCTCTTTCTGCTACAGACACTTCCCACACCATGGGGTTTGCTGCATCTCAAAACCCAAGTGGCAGGGCAGCTTTGTGACGGAGTGCAGGCTCTCAGGCTCAGCTGAGGGTGGGAGGTTAAAAAAGGAAATTTGGTATGAAGGGCAGGCAGGAATGGCAAGGAGGTGCTGGTGGGCGTGACTTGTCCCAATGACTATGTTGAATTATTGCTCCACCTGGTGAATAGACTGGGCCACCTTGGAGGCTATTTATGTATAGATTGACTATGACCTTGAGTTAATCTCCTGGTGGGGGTCTGGATTGTTTCAAGACTCAGTCACTGGAATTTCTAAGCAAGCACATAATTAGTTAGGGGAGTGCAGGGGAGTGACGGGGAAAAGAAGGGGGGATAAAGGTATTTCCTAGTTAAAAGCATAACAAGAAATGGGCAGGAAAATTTCAAAATAGGGCACTGAAAAATGGAGCACTGGTTACAGTTTGAAGAACTTAGACCTGCTGTAGAGACTTTGCTTGTTCTGGGCTCTACTCAAAACTGCAAGCCTTATGGATTACTTGGTGAATAGGTTGGAGCGAGATACTCAAATGTAGACTACGTTGGCTCCAAAATCTAAACAGGCCTACCAAGCATTGTGCCTCTTTATTCAACGCGGACAACTTAAGGTTAAGCAACTTGTCCTTCATTCAAAAAGCTCTATTTCAACATGCCCCAGACGTTAGCCCCCTAGAAACTTTCCTATGTGTCAACTCCCTGAGTTTCCACAGGGTTTATCTGCCCTGTGCATCCTCTGGAATGCATGTGTTCTACTAGAGTATCTGGGATGCTGATACTTCCTGCTTGGGTCCAATTAGCATAATGTCATCAAAGTAATGGACCAGCATGATATTCTGGGGGTTATCAAGATAATCAAGGCTCCCTTCTGGCTATATTATGCCAGAAAGCAGGAGGTTAACACAGCTCTGAGAAAAAATTGTGAAGGAATACAGCTGTCATGCCACATGAAGGCAGTTTGCTTTTGAGGTGAAAAGAAAACATTTTCCAGATGCCTGGGGCTACATTGATTTGCTCCATTAAAGATGCCACATCCAGGTTTTAGCTTTAATTGGATTCACTACCTGAGTATGTTTACGATAATCCATAGTCATCTTCCAAGATCCATCAAGATTTTGCATCTGCCGAAAAGGACAGATGAAACAGGATTGTGGTGGCAAGAACTATCCTGCATCTTTCACACTGTGGTGGTGGTGTTAATCTTTGCCATTCTCTCAGGCACGCGTGAGTATCGTGGTGCTGGGTGGGATGGTTTCGTTTTCCCAAATAGCTAGAATACATAGGTCTGGACAACTATTATACAAGGTGAGAGAAGTATTGTCCCTGACTACAATTTCTTGCAATAACCCACTTGTGGAATTCATGTTTCCTGTAAGCTTAAGCCCTGACAAGTTCAAGTTGCTATTCCTGTGTGTGTGTGTGTGTGTGTGTGTGTGTGTGTTCGAGTGTGCGCATGCACTTCAATCTCGGCATGGGAAGCTGTGATCATGGTTTGGCTACTCTGGACCCCTCATTGCCAGAGGATCAGCAGACAGAGAAAGGCATTTCCATATGGGTGGGAGTAGTCGACCCTGACTCACACGAATGGCAATGGTTGCCGGTTCATAATGGAGTATGAAAGAGCACATCTGGAACTCAGGGGATTGGCTGGGGCATTTCTTGGTGCTTTTCTGCCCATGAGAACTGTGAATGGGTAATTGCAGCACCAAGGCCTGACAAGGGCGAGGCAAGAGGGCCGAAGGTCTGGGTCACCGCTCCAGGCAAAGTGCTGAGTGAGGGTGGGGGAAGCCTAGGATAGCTGGTAGAGGCAGGAGATGAGAACATCAATTGTGGTCCTGGGTATCAGTTATGACCTGCTATAATAATAAGATTTAACCTGGATTTTAGCAGATTGCAACTGGCCATCAGCTTGAAGAAGTGGGTTTAAACTTCCCTCCCTGGGGAAAAAGGGAGAGCATCGTTTTTTCTCACACAAGGTCCAGATATGAACAGGGATGAACAGATCTAGGTGGTGCAGTGGATGCATGTACAAGATCCTGTTTATTTGCACCCAAATGTGCTCAGCCTGACTTGCCCACTCCTCTCCCTTGTGGCCTGGGCCACTTGCCCTATTTTCTGACTGGACTGGCCCCAGGCATGGCTCATTTCATTCCAGTGGTCGTGGCCCTGGCTCTGGTCATCTCAGCCGCCCTCGGGGTGGAGGACCAGGCTTCAGCACAGCTTCTGTCACAGCCACTGCTATAGGGGCCGCAGCAGCTCCGGCTTTGGGGCTGACCCGTCTGGACCCATGGAGGCTCTCGCTTTCCCAGCGGCTTCCCAGAGTGGTCAAGTACACAGCCTGCAATTTGTAGGGAATTAATGCCCCATGGGGATGATTTTGACCAATGGCAGAAAGAACACGAGAAGATAGCTGGGCACGGTGGCTCACACCTGTAATCCCAGCACTTTGGAAGGCTGAGGCAGGAGGATCACTTGAGCCCAGGAGTTTGAGAACAACCTGGGCAACATAGTGAAACTTTCATCTCTACAAAAAGTTTGAAAAATTAGCTGGACATGGTGCACCTGTATTCCCAGCTACTAGGGAGGCTGAGGCAGCAGGACTACTTGAGCCCAGGAATTTGAGGTTGCAGTAAACTATGATCAGGCCGTTGCACTCCAGCCTGGGTGACAGAGTGAGATTCTGTCTCTAAATTCTGTCTCTTAATTAATTAATTAAAAATGTAAAAAGGACAAAGAAAACAAGAAGGCATGAGAAGGAGATAAATGGCCTCCTTTTCCTCCCCTGCTGGATTAGTTTTAGTTGCAGGAGTCCCGTGAGCAGTGCTGTTGGATACCGTTGTGAAGATGCTGCCAGCCCAGTATAGCACACCTTGTATTTGCTCCCGACTTCCCTCCTCACTACCTCTTTCCCTCGCTCTTGCTTCTTTCTCAATAAAGCATCAGCACATTCCCTTTGCCTTAGGCTGACTCCGTGTTCCAGGGAACTGGGTGAGGAGAGAGGTGTGGCCAGAGAATGGGAATGAAACTGAACTAGTGGTGAGATTGAAGTTACTGTAATGACAAGGTCTAGAAGATGACCACGGAAGGGAGCAGCTTAGGTAGAATGGATGACCAGCTCACTGGAAAAGAGAATATCAAGGAACCTAGAGTCCAGGTCAGGGGACAGGGAAATCCTTAGGAATGCAGGAGAGAGTGATCCAGGAGCTGAAATCGTTAAAGCATAGGGGGAGGGGTGGTGGGCAGCACAGCCCCTTCATATTCTGTAAGAGGAAGGGCATTTGGGGTTAGCAATGTGGAACAAGAACATGTAGCTCGCCTCCAGGCCCAGTGGTACGAGGTCTGTGGAGAGGACTGCAAAGTAAGCAGTATCCTCAGAGCAAGAGGATGAAGAGAAAGTTTGACAAGGAGGGTGAGGATGCAGAACATCCTGCTGATGAGTAACCTTGAGCTCCAGGGTGCACAGCAGAAAGACTGCAGGAGACGAGGAGCTATGGAAGATGGGGTCACAAAAGGCAATGTACGGGCTGAATGGGGATTAGAGCTGGGGAATGAGGGATCACCCAGGTGGCTACATGCACCAGACTAAAGGGCCTAATGAGATTCGTGCACCAGAAGAGGCGTGTGAGCTCTTGCCCAGAGTGTGCATGTTCTGGGGTGCTGATGGAGGCGGCGAGTCCTGCAGGCGTGGGTGGTAGAGCCTGCTCTGAAAACACAGCTCCTCCCTTTTACCTTCCATGGACAGGAGGCCTCCAGGACAGCAGCAGTGTCTTCTTACTCCAGTTGAATGGCAATAGCCTCCCGCGGGTCCCCGTCACGCAAGCACCAGCTGCTGTCTTTGCTGTGAGATCTTAAAGGTGCTGGTGTTAGGCTGAGCTGCCTGTGTTTTCCTTGTCCTCCTGTTCTGCCCTCTAGCAAGGGACTGCATTTCTTTGCTTGCACTTGGTGCATGTCTACTTATTTCTAAGACACCATTAAACTTAGGCAAACTTTCACATCCTTTTATTTTTCTTTTCATTCCCTCACCTATTTTACATAACTCTTTGATCTTTATCTTCCTATGAAAAGGAGTCTATTTTTAATTTCTTGACATTTCCCTCATTCTCTTTTTCTGTTACACTGACTCCCTCTTTTACCTTAACTGACTTTGTACTTGTTTGAGTTCATTCAGTGCTAGCTGGGACTGTTTCCCACTTCTCCAAGCAAAGTGCAAAGCCCCCTCCTCCTTGGACCCACTCTCAGAAGGACTTGGTGACCTGTGCACAGCAACCTGAGTTTACTGACTTCGTGCATTTTATTGCTTTCAATTAAGTTTGATACCTTCCCTTCCTCCATGACAGTAGAGTTCCTCTGGCTCAATATTACCCACCGAATACTTCTCCACCTTTTACTTACCTTTTTCCATCTTCCATAGCACTTCCCCCATCCACAAAATTACCCTCACTTTCTGCAAATATTCCCCCACTTTCTGCAAGTACGTGCTTACTTTTCAAACTATTTTCCATGTTTGATGTATGTCTTTCGAAGATTTTTTCTCCCCAAGACTACTCCTAAAGTTTATATTCTAGGGTGTGACCAAGATGCCAGTGCATGACTCACAGTTTGGGCTGATCAATATAAAACATTAAATTAATAATCTTGTGAGCTCTGTGCACTTTCTCACCTCCTTTTAGTTCCCTTTGTGACACCTTCCCCATAACTATTGAGGATCTTTATGAGCTCACGGTTCTTTTAACAGACTTGACTAGTCCTGATTCACTGTTTCCCTCTCTGGAGTTCATGTGGTCACTCTTTGACCAGTCACAGCCCTGTTTTTTGGCTGGACTTGCTGACCTCGTCAGATCTGCCCAAGTATCTCTGAATGTGTCTTTGCTTTCTTGAATGACAGGATGTTCCAGGCTCAGTATGACATGTTTCCTACTTCAAGAGGTAAAATCAGTTTCTTTCCCAGAGTCTTACCTCTTCTTCCAGGAGAAAAGTATTAGAGCCCAAATCCAGGACATAGGCTGGTGCCACTCACCAGCCAGTGGAAGGCAGGTCGATACTAGAGTTTTCTTGGGCCATTTTGATGACCTATCGAGAGTGTTCTTCTTTTTGCTTCTCTCCCACCCTCCCTTTTTTGTAAAGAGTCATGAGTCTGTCATATCATGCATATACATCATATCACGTTCCCACTTACTGCCACCTTTACCAAGGTTCTTATTACTCTTCTCTAATGTGAGATATTATTAGCCATTTTCCCTCCTTTCTTTAGCTGATAATTTTTTCATTTTCCCCCAACATTGATTTAAAAAACTGTCAAGCCAAACCACATGTTTTAATGATAGTTTTGTCCCCCAATATATTAATATAAGTCTCCAGCTTATTTTCTCTTTTCACCCTCAGCTGAAGCATCCCTGGGCTCCCAACTGTGCACGTCCAGATGATCTGACCTGTAAACATCACTCACATACTGATCGTCCGAAAAGAAAAAGTGCCAACCTTCCCAGAGTAGCCTTCACCTCAAAGAGAGTACCAAACACTAAGGGTAGCATACAGACAAATAGTGTTGCTCAAGTTCACTTAAATTTCTCCTCTAGTTTTCTCTATCTGAGGCTTACAATTTAAATCTATCTTCTTTCCCCTTTATTTTTATATTTTACCTTTTACTTGGTACTTACAAATTTTTTGTTTTGTATTGTTTTCAGTTGTTTTAGAACTGAACTCCATTTTCTCAAAGATCCTAGGATATGTACCTTTTACTCCACTTCCTAACCCTCCCAATATGCTTATAACATTATTCGTGATTTATTTATTACTTCTGTAATTTTAAATGCTAACTTACACCTTTATTAATTGTTTCATTGCACTATAGGCTATGTATGTTGACATGGTGGTGGCTGAATGGTGGTTTCATTCTCAGAGGGGGTTTCTCTTCCCTGTGGTTTTGATCTGGCTGCCAGCAACTTCTGGGGCTACATCATTCCAGGTTCATGTCCAGCAGGAAAGAGTGAAAATCTTTGTCTCAACGTTTCCGGCTGATGTCCTAAGACTCCCTGTGATTGGACATTTTAGAGCAAGTGTTGCCTCTTAACCAATCAGGTTGCTAGTGAGTGCTTGTTATTGTTGATCTTAAGCCTGGCTTATATGGGCCACTCAGACTTGAGAGCAGAACCCCACTTAAATCAAATGGCTGATTGGAGAAGGGCTTTGAGCTAGTTGGGAAATAGATATCATATAATTTTTTATTCACTTGTCATTTCTCTGACTCTCCCAGGCAACCGCTTCTTTCGACCCCAAAGCAAAGCCCATCTCCTCTCCCCTCATGAATGTCAATTCTCATAAACAGACCCTTGGGTGGGAGTTTCAAGCCACACACCTTCAATTTCTGAAAAGGCTCTTCAGAGATAGCCAATTCCTGAGAACTTCCTGGAAAAGATACAGAGAAAAGGAGAGAATTGTAGGACAGATTCATCAGGGAGGGATTTTGAAGCAATTTTTTAAAAATGGAAGGCAATGGTTTTCTAGAAAGAAACATGGCTTTCATCAGCTCCTTAAGTTTCTCCAAATTCTCAAGGATATCAAATCTCTTGAATCCATATTCTCTAGCTCCATCCCTGCTGGAGTTCCCCACCCTCTTGGCTGCAGATGTCTGATAATATTTAATTGTTTATTTTTCAGATGTCTAGTAATACTTAGTTTTCTATTTTTAAAAATAACCATAAAGACCTGACTAGTACTATATTAACATGCACTGGGTTTGTTTATTGGGGGGATTCGCTCTAGGCTGATCCGGTAACCAGCCAGCCACAGTGCAAACATTAGAGAAGCATGTTCCAAATATTTGTTTGAGAGGCAAATGCCTGCTGGGCTTTCTGTGTGCGGGCGGAGCAGGAGAGGGTGCAAGAAGGGTGCAATGTTCTATCTGTAGAACAATCTATTTCCCAGCTTCCACGTGCAAGTCTTCTTCCTTCCCGTGGCTGTCCTAGTGTTTCTGAGTCTTAAGGCTCTCTCGGGTTCACAACTCTGTCCCCTACGTCCCCTTGTACATTCCAGGCTGCAGCTTCCGGCACCTGCTTCATCTATAACTACTTCTACCCACTTTCTTTCTCTTAGAAATGTGTTGAAATTTCCCTTAAACTGATCTCCTCTCTCTCATTTTCTCTTTGCTGTGGGTTTATATATTTCTCAATTTTCTATCATGAAAAGGGCTCTTAAGTGGGAAAAGACACAAACACATGTTTTCTAGCTTGAACCAGAAGGCGAAAGATTACTCTATTGTGTATAAGGACTAAAAGAAGAAAAATAGAAAAAGACTCCAACCATTTAGTACCACCTAGCTTCTTAGAGGGAAGCCCTGTGCATGCTTCACTCCAAGATGGATGTGACTCACCACAGACAAGCTGTTAGTGGCTACTCCTGGGGCATGGCTCAGTTCTTGAGGTCTTCATTTTCCCTGTCCTGGAGAAACCCATGGAAGGGTTGAGATGGAGGGATATTGCTGATGGAATGGATGCAACGTAAATAGCATTGGCCTGAGTTGTGACCAGGGCTCAGATATCTTGCAGGATCCTCTCTACTCTACGTTCCACTCTTCCATCCCACCCCTGCTACTCCTGAACATTCAAGCAGGATCTGCCTCTCACTGGGCTCTCTTTCTCATGGCTTTTCCATTAGAAAAGGTGAACTTATCATTCACTGGCTTATTTCTCTTAAGGTTTAGTCACACGGTCTGATACTTATTGGGCTTACTGACTTAATTTTGCTTAGGAGCACAAGTTTAATAAATTAGAATATGCTTCTGACTGTATCATGTTGGTGAGTACAAAACAACTTTTTTTCATTCTTGCTATATTCTGGGCCAAAACATGCCAATTCTTTAAATTCTGGACATTACCTCTATGTTAACAAAGAGGAAAAGTATCTGAAGAAGAGATTTCCATACATAGGATGAAACCGGCTTCACCTTTTTAAATGCAAACCCTCAAATGTAGATGGCCACAAACAGAACTTTCTGAAATACTCTGAATTTAAGCAGACTGGCATTTGCCATAGACAGCTATCGTTTACCACTGTTACTTGCCACAGTGTGAGATGTTGGCTGGGTCAATAAATATTGGGCTAGACCGGTTTGAATACTTTTTGCTCAGCTCAAGATTCATTCTAGAGACTAGAATAGACAGAGACTCATTATGCAGGTAGCATTAAGTACTGTAAGGTGTAGGGAGAAGGGGTTTAAGAAGCTGAAAAATAGAGGAAACCTGTTGCTGAGTGTTTGGAAAAAGTGAAAGAGCAATCACTAGAGTTTACCTACTTTCAGTTCTATCTAAAGTTGACTCTGGTTCTGAATTCATTTAAAAGGTCACCGTACAGGATGTTCACAGAATATTATTTTTAACAGTGGAAAACCAGAAACAGTATGAATGCCTAATGCTAGAAAAACAGTTACTGGATGGAATAATAATGTAGTCTTTTTAAAAATAGACTTCATTTTTTAGAACGGTTTTAGATATACAGAAAAATTAGGGTGATAGTACAGTGAGTTCCCAGATACCTCACACCCAGTTTCCTCTATTATTGATGTCTTATAGCAGTATAGTACATTCGTTGCAATTAATGAACCAATATTGACACCTTATTAGTAACCAAAGTTCATACTTTATTCAAATTTTCTTATTTATTTATTTATTTTAGTTAAACAATGATTTTATTGCTTGAGTTCATAGATAAATTTATGCAACCAGGGCAGAGGCTGTGGATGACTCACGCTTCCAATTGGGAGGAAGAACTCGCTTGGTCTTGTAATATCGACCCAATTGATGAATTCGGCTCTATCAGAATCAGATGGAATTTAGCATCCTCATCCTTCCTATTCCTCTCAAGATGCTTTCGAACAGCAACCGCTTTATTAATTAAATGGTAGAGGTCTCCAAGAAGATCAGGAGTGAGTCCTTCAGACTTCAGGATTCTCAAGGTTTTATTTCCTGTCACAAAACATACTTGTGCAACGCCATGTGAGTCCCTCAGGATCACGCCGACCTGTGAGGGCGTCAGCCCCTGCTTGGCCAGTTTGTAAATCTGCTCCGTCAGATGTCAACTTCAGCCAAGTGGGGACACTGCCACGATAGGGCAAAGCCAACTGGGACAGGCCCTTCCTTGGAGCATGCAGGCGACCCATGATGGCGGAGATCAGGCAGCTAAAAAAGCCAGATTTTCTTCGTTTTTACCTAACGTTCTTTCTGTTTCAGAATCTCATCCAGGATACCACATCACAGTTAGTTGTCACATCTCCTTAGACTCCTTTTGACTGTGGCAGTAGTTTGATGTTGTCTTTTTAATAATGAATGTGATAAAAATATGTGAGTGTATTTATATACAGGAATAAACACTAAAAAGAAACATAGGCCAGGCTCTTCCCTGTCTAAACTTGAAGACCAAATGTCTGTTTTATTTCAGTGTCAAAATGATGGGATGGGGAGGAGAGAAAGAGTTTGGAAGAAGTGGCATTCTACTCACCGCTCAGAGCCCAACCAAACCTCACGTGAGGCTGCAGAGGACTCCTGGTGGGTTTCCACCTGCCATGTTGGAGCTGATGTCTATAGGCTGTTTATCTGTGAGTCAAAGCTATGTAAACATGGGATGGGGAGAAGTAAAGGTGAAGAGTTCAGAATTGATAATTGAACCAACATTGGAGTATGATAAAAACAAATAATGTAAATATGTATTTCAACCATAACCATAACCATATTACCCAACACAGTATTATTTCTTTACATTTCCTTTTTTTTTGAGACAGAGTCTTGCTCTGTCACCCAGGCTGAAGTGCAGTGGTACAATTTTAGCTTACTGCAGCCTCCAACTCCTGGTCTCCAATAATCCTCCCACCTCAGCCTCCCCAGTAGCTAGGACTACAGGTGCACGACATCACACCTGGTTAATTTTTTGAAAAATTTTTTTTCTAGAGACAGAGGTCTTGCTATGTTGCCCAGGCTGGTCTTGAACTCCTGGGCTCAAGCAATTCTTCCACCTCAGCTTCCCAAAGTGCCAGGATTACAGGCCTGAACCACTGTGCCCAGCCTTTAGAAATCTAATTCTTTAGTAGGTTGCAAGATTTCTTGATCTAGTTAGGGAATAATCACCATGTAGTTCTTTATATCTCTATTTTTCTTTTTTTCTCTCCCTTACGCAGCAAGCATTTTCCTTTCTTCGGCATCGAAGCGCTCCTCGCCTCACTGCATGCCATGTAGAACTAATTCATGTGCACGAGTGAGTGTGAGGGAGTTTTAGGCCTCTTATGCCCAGGCTTTGGGTAGACTCTACTACCAGGGAGATAGGAAGGATGCAGAGAAGATGGGAGAACACAGCAGGCTTTCTGGAATTTAAAGGGTTTTGAAGCCATTTCAAGGAAGCGGAAGGCCTTGCTGGCAGAGAGTGGCCAGATGCTCACCAAACTTTTTTCCTCTTCTTCCTGGGAACATATCTGCTGTAGGTTTCCCAGTGGGTGTGGTCATAGGACTGAGCTCTAGCCAGCAGAATTTGGGCAGAAGTGATATACACCACTTCTAGGTCTGGCCCATAAAATCTTCTTTTTTTTTTTTTTTTTTTTTGAGACAGAGTCTCACTCTCTTGCCTGGGGCGAGTGCCGTGGCATCAGCCTAGCTCACGGCAACCTCAAACTCCTGGGCTCGAGCAATCCTACTGTCTCAGCCTCCCGAGTAGCTGGGACTACAGGCATGTGTCACCATGCCTGGCTAATTTTTTTCTCTATGTATTTTTAGCTGTCCAATTAATTTTCTTTCTATTTTTGGTAGAGACGGGGTCTTGCTCTTGCTCAGGCCGGTCTCGAACTCCTGAGCTCAGAACGATCCGCCCGCCTCGGCCTCCCAGAGTGCTAGGATTACAGGCGTGAGCCACCGCACCCAGCAAAATCTTCTTACCTGAGGAATGTTGGTCAAAGAGAAACAATCATGGTCACCAGCCATGTCTTAACTGCTCAGCACACATGCCCGTCTTCTCCTACGTACAATCCCAAATCCCCTCCCCCGCAAAAATTATCCACACACCACCTCAAACTCACTAGTGGGTGACAATCCAAACACATGTAACTTTTGCATCCAGCTCCAAGTCCAGGATCCCCGGGTATGATCTGCATCCAGTCCTCATATTGTTTCTCATGATCCAACAACCCATGAACTAAGTGATGAAAGCCTCCACCTAGCAGTTCCAAAAATTTTTAGCCTGTCACTAGCAACGCTTCATTTTTGCTATCAATTTCTGTATTAGACCTGTTGGTTGACAGAAATCCAGGGTGTTTGGCAAAATAATTAAAGAATCCTGAGGCCCAGAGAGAAAAAAGTTGGTCGTGGCATCTGTAGCATTTATAATTGGGATCCGTGGAGCAGTGATATTCTGCCATGCAGGCAGATAAACATAGAAAGCTAGACTGCGAGACGTGAATGGGGAGATCTTGCAGAGTTTATATTTACAGCTTCCAAATTCCCCGAGGGCCCACTGCACTTCCCCCTCGGGTTCTGTGAGACACTTTTGTATTTTTATAATAATTTTTATAATAATTATTACCCCCTCCTCTGTCCCCCAATTCTTTTTTAGCTTAATTAGCTTGAGCTGGTTTTCATAATATGTAATTAAAGAAACCTGAGTAATACAGTCATGCCAAGTTTAGAAACACAAGAGAAGATGGCGTCTGCTAATGATTAGGTTTTATCTACTTCCTTGACTCAGAAGAGTGGATTCCAAACTGATATATTCAGCTTTCTCATGATTTCCAGTTTTCTTTCTCCTGGGGGTATGATAATCATCTTTTAGAATTTCCCCTATGGGAATTTATTTATACTTATATTTAAATTCTTATTTATAGAAGAATGATATCTTTAATTGATTGACGTTTCCTTAGGTTAAGAGATCCTCGCTAGAAAGAAAATCTAATCCCTGAATCAGAGTTTTAGGTTAAAAATCCCCGCCATTATACATTCTTGACATCTGCATTCCTGCCTCAAGGGGCTGTGTTTCTGGAATATTAGTTTAGTAACAGCTATGGAATGTACTGATGGGGTGGAAACCGGACACTAAGAAGCAAGTTAGGGAGCAATTGCAATGGTGCGAGGGGAAAATTTTTCCTGGATCATGGTAAAGGGAAAGGAAAAGAGGGAATGGCTTTGGGAGATGCGCAGCAACAAACTAATGGGATTTGACAACCGAGTAGGTGTGAGGCATGAAGGAGAAGCTGAGTCAACGAGAACCTGAGACTCCATCTGCAGCATTTCCATGTGTTACTGCATCATTAAAATTAGGAATTAGATCACATTTTTACCTGTTGGACTGGCAAAAATTAGAAAGCTAATTAATGCTAAGTGTTGATGGGAATATAGGAATATAAGGACATTCATACACTGCCAGTGGTAGAACAAACTTGTGCAGCCATTCTGGACAGCAAATTGGCGGTACTAAGTAAAATTAAGGTCTCAGGTGCCTTACCACCCAATTGTTTCCCTCCTGAGCATATATCCAAGGGAAATGCTCACACATGTCCAGATGGGAGCTGTATAGTATGCTCACGGCAAGTTTTTTTAAAAAAGAAGTAGTGAGTTGGAAGCAATCTCCTTACCTGTCATTGGGAGATTGAATAGTTAAAATGTGGGGGATGCACCCAATGGAACACTATGTATCAGTTAGAAGCAACAAACTAGATGTGCATTCAGAACTATGGCTAGATCCTAGAAACAGTATTTAGTAAGAAGTAGTAAGCTATATAGCAAAAGAACATTTATATAAATTAAAAATACATGTATATAATAGAATACATTTCACAGGAAAGATAAAAATAAAAGGATTCGCATCAAATGTATTAGAGTGGTTGCCTATTGTTAGGAGTGGGGAATGGGAATAAAAAGGAATAAATAAGTAGATAAAAGAAGGGAGAGGCTTTGAATGGACCAGTGATGACAGAGTGATGTGAACTAAGGAGTATGATGGACTCAACCCTCTGATCGAAGGTTAAAAAAGACTTCAGTGAAGAAGGTAAACATCCCAGGGATATCACTGGGCTTGAGGAACCCCTCGAGTGGCAGTCATCCTTGGAAGGCATGCTTCAATAAAAAGAAACACACATGGCAGAAAGGAAGGAGGAGAAACCACGCATGTGTAGAATGTGTACTTGACCATGTGAATGCTCACAAAGTTCAGGGATGAGCATGATAGAGGAGAGAAGTTAGAGGAGAGAGGCAGAAAGCATGATGGAAACAGGATTCAAATTTTCAGGCATGGTGGCACGTGCCTATAGTCCTGGCTATTCAGGAGGCTGAGGCAGGAGGATCGCTTGAGCCCAGGAGTTTGAGGTTGCAGTGAGCTGTGATGATGCCTGGGTGACAGAGTGAGACTCTGTCTTAGAACAAACAAACAAACAAAAAACAGATGCTCTTTTTGAAGGGTAATTCACGTGACCCTGGAATATGTCAAAATGAGCATACTCATTAGCAATAGTATTAATAATTTAAGCCAAGAGGGTTTGGAGATTAAGGGGAGTCAGCAACAAGAAAGATATAGGTAATTAAGTGAACTAAAAAATGACCATCAAATTTATTTCGAAAGTAAAAGTATATTTTTCCTCAAGACAAAAAGGGTCAGAGCTCGCAAGGAATCAAGAAGCCTAGCTGATCTAAACTGGAGGATTTGTGGGGTCTATGAACGAGAAACTGGAGTCCAAATTAACCTAGGTCCTCCTCTGAAAATGAGAACTTAGGGGAAGCTGAGGGAAAGGGACCGAGGGGGTGGCAGTAATTGGGAGGTGGTGTGGGGGTGAAGAACCAAATTCTATACTTGGTAAGAAGTATTTTAAGTGGGGAAATAACATCCCTTTAGAAATTCTAAAATTTAACCATATCATGTAATCATTCTCTGGACCCTGGGGCAGCCCTGCTGGCTGCCTGAATCTGGCATGTTCCCTTGTCAAAATAGTGAAACCCAGTTCCTTAAGGACAGTTGATGAGTAGGAATATTCTATTTTCCCACCTTTCTCTCCTCTCCACTTCAAGTTCCCATGTCAACCATCTCCTTTTTCCTTCAGTCAAATTTTTATTTGGAAACAAAAACTGTGCAATCGAATCATTAAAACAAGGCTGGGCTCAGTGGCTCATGCCTGTAATCTTAGCACTTTGGGAAGCCAAGGTAGGGGGGAACACTTGAGGTCAAGAGTTCAAGACCAGCCTGAACAAGATTGAAACCCTGTCTCTACAAAAAATAGAAAAATTAGCTGGGTGTGGTGGTGCACCTATAGTCCCAGCTACTTGGGAGGCTGAGGCAGGAGGATCGCTTGAGCCCAGGAGTTTGAGGTTGCTGTGAGCTGTGAAAAAAACAAAACAAAACCCGCAGAATCCCTTTGTGAGGGGTAATTCACAGAAGGAAGGTCATGTTTCTTATATTTCCCATGCCCATTTAGGCTCTGATGGAACATTCTGTTCTACTTCTAATGATTCAGTTTTATTGAGTTATCGTGATGGGCATGGGTATGAAAAAGAGTACTCAGAAATGTCAAGGTAAGAAAATACTTGAGAACAGACATCTGCCTCATTCATCTTTATAGTTCCCTGAGCCCAGCCTGGTGTCTGGCACATAGAAGGTACCAAAGCAGTGACTGCAGTGTCAATGAGCATTGAGCTAGATGTGCTAGCTCCCTCACACCTGAGGTTAGGATTCACCCTACAGCCTGGAGTAGGGCTACAAAGGCAAGTGACATGAAGTTGGTTGTGGGGAGGGGACTGCAAAAGCTAGAACCCAGAAGGTTCTGACTTTCCAGGTTTGGAAGATTGAAAATGGTCAATGATTATTAACTTCCCATTTTTTAATTTTTTTTATTTTTTGAGACAGAGTCTCACTCCGTTGCCCAGGCTAGAGTGCTGTGGCATCAGCCTAGCTCACAACAACCTCGAACTTCATGGGCTCAAGTGATCCTCCTGCCTCAGCCTCCCCAATAGCTGGGACTACAGGTGTGCTCCACAATGCCTGGCTTATTTTTCTATTTTTAGTAGAGATGGGGTCTCACTCTTGCTCAGGCTGGTCTCGAACTCCTGAGCTCAAGCAATCCTCCTGCCTGGGCCTCCCAGAGTGCTAGGATTACAGGCGTTGAGCCACCGCACCCGGCCTAACTTCCCAATTTGTTGTAGATAAATATCTGCAAATAAAATACTTAGAGAAGAAGCAGGTTTGAATAATAGGTACTGGGACATTATGTGACTATTAAAATGACAACTATGTAGAAACTGCACGTGCATATTAATGAGTGATGATAATCCAAAAAGAAAAACACTAACATTAAAATAGTTTCAGTGAGAGTGAAGTGATCTTAGGAGATTTTAATTAATTTGTATAATGTTCTAAATGTAATTTTAAATGCTTAAGGAAAAAATACTTGAGTACGCTTTTGCATCGTACATAGTCAGTGAGCAGAGACTGACTCGGAACAGCATATGGTCGTCCACACTCAGGACTGTTGCTCATTCTAGGTCTCACCGCAGGCTCTGAACTGTGGATAGAACATTCAGCCACTCAGTTTTTAACCTCTTTCTCCTATATCATTTTGAAGATGAAATAAAATGGGTATTAGGCATGTCAAGTTTAAACAGGGATCCTGTTCCATCATCTTGGAATTTAGGTGGAGAATATTCTGTAGCCCCACAGCACAAAATATCTAGGCACAGTTGGAGCATGGGGAAGATATCATTTTCAATTTCCTGTTTTCCTGTCTTTTCCCCCAGTTGGTTCTAGACTTTCTCCTCTCCTTTAGTCACAACGCACATTAATCAATGCAAATGGATTCTCGTGGAGCTACTGCCAAATTTACACATTCAGTACTGGATCTGATCAAGCCCTGCTGGAAAGCTCTGCTATGTATAAGTTCTGGATGGCTATGGAGGAAAGGAGTGATCGGAGCAAGCAGGGCTTCCAGTACTGTTGCCCAGTTTGTGCACTGCCTAAGGATGCCTTGCTGAGGGGGTGCGTGAGGACTGAAGCCCAGTCCCTGTTTCACTGCACAAGCTATGTGCACCTGTAGGAGCTGCTTCAGAAGACATGCCATTTTCTTCTCACAAAGATGTCATCCACTTGCCAGGCTGTGGTCCCCAGAGGCTTTATGTGCTCAGAGGAGGGCACTTTTGTTTAACTTGTCCACACAGAAGGACACTTCTTACGTCCGTTCAAGGCACATACACTTAGCAGCTGCTCTCAGCGTGGGTTAGGGTTACTCAGAGAAAGCTCCTTGGGAGAGAAGGATTTTGAGACAACTCTGATGGAAGAAAGGAAGATGGTTTTCTGGCGTGAAAAACTGGGAATGCACAGACCTATTTAGGGAAGAGACCAGATGTGGTGGATACGCTCAGTGTCTCGCCTGTATTCCCCTCAGACGCTGCCATCTCTGTATCTGTTGCATCTCTGTCCCCAAGGACTGTTTCCAGGACCACGGAGGGCCATCTCACACCCTGCGTGCTGGAAATGCCGGGGAATTAGCACTCCCTAGAGCAACCCAAGCCAATGACTGATGACAGTTGGTGTAAAGTACCCCAGCTCCCATGTCTCTCTAGTGAGGTCATTCTGAGGTGTGTCTTTTGTACCTTTAACCAGAATTTTCCGTGGGATCAAGCACTAGTTGCTCTCTGTGGCAGCTGGCTCAATGACACGCAAAGGAGCCTTTATTGGCACCTTCCTTTCCCTGTGTCACTTCTTTCTCCCTCCTGCAGTGGCCCCTGCACCTCCTGCCAAACTACCTGCACTTCAATCTTGAGGTCTGCTTCTGTGGAACCGCACAAAGGCACAGTTTGCCCGGCTGGAACAGACACCTCGCTGGGACTGAGGCAAAAGTGGACACAGGAGTGGGGGCCAATCAGAAGGACTTAGAGACCAGACTGAGTTTAGACTTGATTTAGGAGCCAGTTCATGTGCTAGATAATATACAAGTGATATAGTTTTCTTTCAATTTATTATTTTAATATTTGATTTATTAATTCCTAGGTTTCTGCAAACCTTGCATTTTCCATTGAGTTCTGGCTAATGAAATCTTACCTGAAGATGGAGACTGCAACTTTCTTATCTACAAGTTGCTAGTAAAAAGAAATTCTAAAGACAGAAGTGATATTGAGGTGCAAGACAGAGATGAAATTCAGAGCTATGAAACCATTCCCAAGACCTTATTAGAGAAAGATAAAGGCGAAAATAATCACAAGACGATAGCTCTCATAAGAGGATTTTGATTTGCAGCCATCCTTTTCAATATTTTATATCCTAAAAAAAAGGTAACCATGTAAGGTTATCTGAAAAGTCTCCTTAAAAACACTGGGCCTTCAAAAATTTAACATTATTTCCTATGGTAGGAAACCTTGAATCCCAAAGCATTGCATAATAATTGGTTGTCATGGGAAACTGCATAACTGTAACTGGTTTCTGTAACTCCTAAATGTATATAAATAACTTAAAGCTCTTTGTTCTGCAGAAGAGTCTGAAAATTCTATATGTGAATCTTCACATTTAGACTCAGAATAAAATCAATAAAGTCAGTGACTCTGGCAGACCCTTTGTCCTAAGACAACACGTTTGAGAGATTTAAATAAGAAATTTGGCAGATATGTCATATTCTGTCTGCCTTGCAGGCTCCGAAACACAAATCAATTTTCCAGAAAGGCATTTCCCTCTGCCATGAAAGTTCAGAAACCTAGAATCATCTTTACTAGGTGGACTCTCATTAATCAATCTTACAGAGAACGCTGTATTTAAAAAAACCTCAGGAGAATGTCAGTTTGTTAATTCACACAGGAACTCTTTGTGCAGAAGGGTCTGGACCCTCAGATTCTCTAATCAGAGCACTTGTGCCCTGCAGGCAGCTACTCAAGGAGCCAAATTATCATCAGAAGTTTTGGTGTGCATAAATTCAAAACTAAGGGAATTTGATGATTTGAATGGTTAATGTGTTCAGGCCAAGTGGAGGCGACCCTCCCATCCCACTCCTAGGACTACAGCAGATGGATTTCTTGGTCCAGAGTCCTCCCCTGTGGATGATATTTGGATGGACGCTGACAGCGTGTCTTTGTGACTGTTTTCCATACTCATGCCTAACCCATAAATCCCCTTGTGATGGATGTATTCTTTCTTCAGATATTTTTAATACATTGAACCAGTTCACACAGGCATGGGTTCTTAACTATGGATTTATGAATTGAATAACTAGAGATTCTTGAGCACCTGAAAATTGAATGCCAATTTTGTGTCTACGCACATTTTCTCTGGAGAGGATTCGTGGCTTCTTATCAGACTCTCAGTGTGATTTGTTATCCAAACAGGATTATGAACCACTGATGTAAATAAAGTTAACTCCTGCCAGCCTGGGTACCCATTTCTCCTTAGAATAACTTTTTAGTGTTCCCGCTCTGATTCATTGTGTGCTGTTCTAAAGTGCTAACTCTTCCAGGGCTCTCTTATTTCTAGGTTTAGGGGAAAAAGAGAGTTGCTCAATGTGACCATGAAAGATTTGATAGAGAGAAGGGGAGGATGTTCTACAAAGAGTGATCAATGTCTTCCAAAAGAGAAATGTTCTGCCCATCAGGAGTCTAGATGTATTTTTTAAAATGTACCCTCTGTTATTTTGGAAGTTTTAAACTTGATTTCTTGCTTTAGTGGTTAGCCAGAGTAAAGGTCTGCGTAGGGACTATTGCATTAAACCTGGAAAAGCTGGAAAGTATGTGTGGAAATGGATTCTAAGTGCATTAGACCAAAGAGGATGAAATGTAAATTTGATAGGCATGAAATTACCAACAGGAGTGTACTTACGTGGATTCAGGCTATGGCATTTAACTTGAGTGCCCACAAGTGGCTTTAACAGCTTGCTTGGCTAGTTTGCGGAAGCCTGGACTCAGTGGTGGCCTAGAGGCAATGAGATAAAGGTGTCAAAGGTCCAAAATCTCAGGAAGATGGGAATCTTGGAGTGGACCTAAATGTGCAATTTTCTTAGCCACCCTCATCCGTAACCCGGAGAAGGCTCGGAGAATGCTCCGTTTACCACAGCATTAAGAAATGTGGAGGTGATAAGCACCCCTGAAAAGCAGTGCCAAAGATGGTGGTGGGAGATGTCACTGGAAACTGGGCTTTCTGATTTTAGTGGGAATAACAAGACTCTGGATTATCTGAGGCCAGGTGTTAGCTCTTAGCTTCAGAGTCAAGGTGGGTGAATTACCATAATAGGTTACGGAAACAGATGGGCGAGTAGATCATTTTGACTGTCAGAGATCTGCGGTAGCAGCTAGTTGATCATGGGTTTCCTAGGAATGAACAGATGGGCAGTCTACTAGGGTGCGGCATTATCTACATAATTGAAAAACAGAAACTTGACTCAAAGTACCACAGTGGGAATTTACTGCCTCAAACCCAATCGTTGAACCTAAGCCAGTTCACAGGCCTGTAGCCTATTGATTGAGAGGAAGGACCCTGCAATGTGGCTGTAA
The DNA here is from genome assembly GCA_004363605.1 of Indri indri. NCBI lineage: Eukaryota > Metazoa > Chordata > Mammalia > Primates > Indriidae > Indri > Indri indri. The sequence continues at coordinate 46,120 of RJWJ010000123.1, read as the reverse complement.
GCACATATTACAAATTTTCCTCCAAGCCTCCAGAAAGGCCTGAAGCACTTATGAATATGACTGTGCATGGGGAGGAAAATTCCTGCTTGGGAGCTCTTAGATGCTGGTTCTGAGATTATGCTAATCATTGGGGGTACAAAATGCCACCCTGGTCTGCTGGTTGGAACAAGGGCTTATGGAGGTCATGTGCACTCTTGGCCTCAGTCCATCTGCACGGTGGGTCCGATGGATCCAGTTATCTCCCTAGTTTCTGTATAGATAAGGTAGACATACTTAGTAATTGGCTAAATGCCCCATTGGTTACCCAGCACCCATTTATTGTCTCTTCTTCAGCCCACTCCCATAGCCTCTATGGCTTCGTGACAAAGATGGCCTGGAGAAGAGAGACATAAATGGGCCTCCTGGAATGGGCATAGAGTATGAAGACAATCACGTCTCACAAAAATGCCCAACAGGTGACATCAGCTGTAGATAAGTCACCCAGTAATCAGGTGGACCAGATGACGGGTCATGTCGATGCCAGTTGGCCTCTCTCCCAGCCCCTCCAGTGGTCGCTCAATGCACCAGGAACAAAGTGGCATGGTGGGCGAGATGGAAGCTATGCACGAGTGTAACAGCACGTGTATCCCATCACCAAGGATAATTTCGATACTCCACTGGTGAGTGTCCAGCTGCCCCCAGCAGAGGCCAATAATGAGCCTCCAGTATGGCACCATTCCCCGGGGAGACTAGCCAGGCATTTGGTGGTGAATTGCTTTCATAGGAACCCTTCTTTCATTGAGGACAGAAAGTGTCCTCTTGGGAATAGATACATTTCCAGATTTTTCTTCCTTGCTCCCAGTGCTTCTGCCAGAACCATTATTCAAAGATTGTCATCTTTACCACCATGGTGCCCTGTACAAAATTACTTCTAAGCAAGAAGCTAATTTTACAGTAAATGCAGTATGGCAATAGGCTCATACCATGTAATTTATAGGTTTTAGGATATATAATATGTTATCACCCAGAAACAGTTGGCCTAAAAGAATCACCTACTGAAGGTCATTCTGCTTACTGACAGAATGCCCTACTGAAGGTCAGTTATGGTGCCAGCAAAGACGGCACCCTAACAAGCTGGGGAGCAGTACAGTCGTTAAACCAGCAACCAATTCCTCACAGCTGAGACACACAAGTATAAGAAGCAGGGTGGTGCAGTAGGAGTGGCCCAGCTCATGAATACATCTAATAATCCAGTTAAAGAGTATTTATTAATAATTCTTGTCCCCTACAATCTATGTCTTGGCAGGTTTAGAAAGGTAGGAAATGCTTCCAACAGAGAACACAGTCATGGTCTCATTCACTTGGAAGCCACTGAGCCAACAGACAGAGATATGAGCTCCTCTGCTGGCTGGGATAACTCATACTGATTATTAAGGGGAAAGTGGGTTATTGGATGTTTTGGGACAACATGGTCCAAAGGAGTATTAAGGAGAAACTCTAATTCTGAGTCATTTCCAGTATACCAATTATTTTATTTTAAATTGACTTGACAATCCAGAGACATGTGGTCCAACACAAAATGTGCAGAAGTGGTAATTCCCTTCTAACCTTTGGTCTGGGAGAGGCCCCTGAAAGGTCAGTCTAGCCTAGGGATAAAAACAGAAAACTCGATCTCTTTGTTCATTGCACAGGAAAGATATAAGGAGTGGAGGGGCTCAGTTTATCATCACTACCTGAAATGACAAAGGCTTCTGAAACAAAAGCAGTTCAAAATGGAGTCAGAGCAGGAAGAACTCAAAGACAGCAAAGAGGCTTACTGCAAATACTCAGTCTCATCCTACTGGGCCCCTCTCCCATTCTCAGGTTCTGTGGTGCTCCAGATTCTGGTAAAATCAGGTCAGATTGCGGTGGAACATAGGACCACAGATTTAAAGATGGCAGTAAGATTTCATCATTTTATAAAAGCTCCATGAAAGAGAAAGTGGAAGACACCAGAAAGAATCAGTTCCTTGATTTGCCTTGTTAGGTACATGGTTTATATTGTCCAAGCAAAGAAATAAAAGGTAAAATATTTTCTCTAGATGCACTAAATCATGAAACAAGCTGGATAAAGCAAATGATCATGCCACTGAGAAATTTTCTGTTGGAACTTACCTAAGATTGAAGGTGTCCAGGATACAGGTGTAAATATTGCAAAAGTCTGGAGTTCTGGACCCTAGAATGGTGGTTGACGGTCATTAGCATAGATATAATGCACCCAAAATGCAGCTAATGTGCATGCCTCACTTCCGCTGTCTTCTGTGAAGTTCTTGTTCAATTAGTAGATGCCATCAATTTTAGACACAACAGACCACCTTTTGGCCCCAACTCAATGGCCAGTAGAACAGATAATGTTTCCTACCCCTGGACCCTCATCCTATTGACAACTATTCTTCCTTCATATTTTACGGGACAAGAAAACCCTGGGGTAGAGATATGACTAGTGTCTGTTAGGGATTATAGATCCTAAATGAGAACAAAAATTTTTTTTGAAATGATAACGCTAAATAAAAGCCATAATATTTAATTCTACATAGGACCACTACTGTGCATTCATTATACATGTTTCACATATGAGCTCTATGACAGGCAAGTGTGAAATTTCAGGCTGCACAAGAAACCCATGTTGTAGGTTCTGGGCAGCATTCAGCACACACTGGTTCCTCAGTGAATGAGTCAAGGCAACACTGCTCCTTCTTCACAGGTGGCTGGCCAGGCAGGCCTAGACGTGGCTGGCAAGGCATTTGATGATCAGCATGTGGGCTGTACCGAAGAAATGGGGGAAAAGAGCTGTTAGAAGAGGAACTGAAAGCAAATCAAAAATTTAAAACCAAATGCAAAAGGGCAGAGGGAAAGTGGAAGCAAAAACAAACAAACACACAAAACCAAAATAATCAATTGAGTGATTTCCATGGAGCAGCTCTAGTGGCCTACCCTGCGTGTGCTGCAATAGAATTAGCAGAGCTAGAAGAGAATTCCTTCCACATTTACATAACTTTCAGTTCAAAGCCATCGTTATTTGACAAGAGCTCTTCTCACTACAGGGCGCCGTTACACAATTTATAGAGGCTCTTGCACCAAGTTTCATTACAGTGGGAGAGGAAATGTACTTTTTGGGCAATTTATCTCACATCTTTTTCTCAACAAACAGCTTCTCATACACCATGTTTTAATGGAGAGGCTCAGTCTTTGTCATCAGAGCCTTCTTAGGTGTTTCTATTAAAGATGCGCTTTTGGTCCATGCAAAAAAGAAGTGCTGATTCCAGAGTGTAAGGTGTTTCAGAAGGACACCCTTCAAAAAAAAAAAAAAATACTGCCAGCAATTTCCATTGCTTCTCCAGTAGCTCAGGTGAGTCTGGGTCTGTGTTGAAGGTGGGACTGTGGGGCCATGATGAAATAGAAGGCTTCTCCTACCAAAAGCCACCAGGGCAGCAAACAGTGGTCCTCCAATCAGCTCAAGAGTGCTAGGTTTCTGCGAGGACAGGGCTGACGTCCTAGAATAGATTGCAGAGCCCAGGCCCAGAGACACAGGGCAGTTTCTAGTCCAGCCAAGCTCCCAATCTCCCTGCTGTGCAGAAAGGTCAGAAAGATCTGCGGGGCACCAGGCAAAATGAGTTAAGGAAACCGCTGCTATGTTGGGGGACATAGCAAGGGATCAGGGGAGTGGGGAGACCCGGTTCCAGGCAGAAGGGTGTGGCTGCTGCAGTAAACCAGGGAAGCAGCGAGGGTTCCTGAACTGAGGAGGTGGCGGTGGTGATGGAGGCAGGTCTGGAGACTGGTGCTCCCCGTGAGGTGCTCCAGGAGGAAGAGAGTGAAGGCTGGGTGGACTGAGCGGTGTGGTCAGAAAACAGGTGGACCTTGGTATTTTAAAGGTGGAGTCATTTCAAGTTCTGACCAGATTCTAGGATATTTTATGGAAGTTTGTTCTGAAATTTCTCTGGAAAATAGCACTGTATACACAGAAAACAAAATCTCAAAGAGGGATTTCAGGGGAACTTTGATCTTTCACAAGGAGCTTTTGTGAGCTTTATAAATTCACATCAGGCCTCAATGGAAACAGGATAGTCAGGTAAATAGGCCAGCAGAGAAAAGATGCCACCCAACATTTGAATCAACCGATTACCACCAGATACTGGTAAAGAAGCTAGATTTCATCAGGAATCAGAAAACCAATTAACATGTGAGTAGAACACAAATTTTGCAAAGTCATATTCGGCAGAGAAAGAATTTATTGCAAAAAAGGATTTTCGGAGCCATAGGTACCTTCAGGGCTGGAGAAAGACAAGCACAGAGGGACTCCCCACATGGCCAGAGGAACCCCAGGCCCAGACAGGAGAGGCGTCTCTTATACAGGGAACAGCAGCAGGCTGCAAAGTTCACTCAGAGCTGAGGACTGCAGCCCGAAGCACAAAGACCTAGAAGTGGAAGAACTAAGTAGTTCATCAGGCTTGACAGCTGCAACAATCTAAGACTTCCTCAGGTTGGAATTTCCAGTAGAGAGGAAAGGAATGAAAGGATGATACCCTTGGGCTCTCCTGAGCATTGCAGGAATTTCTGGTGGTGAGAGGGGATTCCAGCCAGGGGTCTGGAGGAGTGGACCTAAAGGCCCTCTGCCTAGATTCCTGATGGCGGAGCTGGATATGTAACTGGTCAAAAACTCCTGTCGAATCCACCTGCTTGAATTATCGCTCAAGTCTGTTTCCTCTTCTCTGTCGCCAGCGTTCCTCATCTTCTAAGGAAACGCAGGAATGTTCCTAAGGTTTGGATGGGCTGCAGTAGCTAAAGATGGCCACTGGGTGGTGTCCGTGCAGCGTCGACGCTGGACCCTAGAAGCGCCCACAGCCAGGCATCCCCCTTGCCCTGGAGAAGCAGCTGGGCGTGACTGCGCCAGGCCAAGTCAGTAAATAAGGCACCGTCTATCGACAGAGTACCTGCTGGGGGCTGGGCACTGCAGAAGGTGTTTTACCCACAATAGTAAGAATCAGTGTTAACCTTTACTGAGCATTTTCTCCATGCCAGACACGGGGTTCTGTGCGTCGCGTGGGTTATCTTCTCCAATTCTCACAATAATCCTAAGAAATAGATATATTCATTAATTTATAATCTCTATTTTATAGATAAGAAAACAGAAATACAGAGAAGTTAAGAGACTTGAAAAAAATTCATATTTAATGCTTCCAAAAATGCACAACAAATTCATTTAACTGTTGAACACCTACTAGGTGTCATGCACTCGTGTAGGTGCGGGGTCGTATTTTTAACCCAATATTATATGAGAGAAAGCAGATCTCAGAATGTGAGGGTTATAGTCCAAGTATGCACAGCTTGCCAAGTCAGTATTTTAACTTAGGGCTGTGTGTCTGATTCCAGCACTTTCCTCTGCATCCATATCAGAACACAGAGACAGGGCCGCCAAGCCATGCCTCCTCCCGGCCTGGCTCTCTGCTGGTCTGCTACACGACAGGGCCGTCACGTGCATCGGCTGTGTGTCAGGCACTGTTCTGGGCATTTGGAGGTGAACAAGACAGACCAAGACCTTGTTTTCATGGAGCCCACTGTGGGAGTGGGGGCTCAGGGAAGACAGCTGTTCAAACAGCCCCTTCCAGAAATCATTAAATGCAACCGTGCTGAGTGCTGGAAAGCAGAAGCAAAGGACAGGAAGTTGTGGAATCGTTTCAGGGAAGCCAGCCTCATGTGGGAAGCCAGGGCAGGCTTCCATGAGGAAGAGACATTTAGGCTGACAGTTCAAGGTTGAATAGCAGTTGACTGAGCAGTGAGTCAGGGAGGAACTGTCTACACTAAGAAGGGAAAGCCCTGAAGGCTGGGAAAGAACTTGCCTCTAATGGTCAGAAGGGTGAAAGGTAGGGAGCAAGGGAAAAATAACAAAAATCCTAATTCATCGAGGTAAACACAACTAATTTTTCATGTGTCTCACTCTATCCATTTTTAGTTAGGAGCATGAGCTCTGGAACCAGACAGCCTGGGCTTGAATCTTAGCTCCACCATGTATTGGTCATGTGGCACTGGACAAGTTCCACCTTCCTGTGCCTCCATTTCATCATCTGTAAAATGGGAGCAAAATTGACCCTATCCTTTAAGGCCGTTGTGAGGATTAAATAAGTTAATATATGTAAAGCACCTAGCAGAGCACTTGGTACATGGTAAGTGCTTTCTATTAGTCATTACTATTATTATACAGTTTGTTATATAAAAATGTATATTCTGCTCCCTTTGTTTTACAAGGAAGCATCTCCCCATGTCATAAAAAATTTCTCTGTAAACTCACACTGCATGGGAGCCCGTGTGGCTGCAAGAGCGTGGAGGGAAGATAAAATGCCTCTCAGAGTGATAACGTGGTTACCACAGAGAGAAGAGGGTGGGAGGACTTTATCCACTTTTCCTTTATACAACTCTCTATTGCTCCTCCGGGAACAACAGCGGCAGCACAAAAGAACAAATCAACCTAAAGAATAGAATAGAGAGCCCAGAAACAGACCCACACGTATGTTTATGACAAAGGCTTCGTTCCAACTTATCACAGCTATTTCAAACAAATGGGTTGATGGGATTACTAGGTTGAAAAAAATGAACCTTGACCCCTTCCTCGCAGCCATTGACAATTAATTTAGGATAGATCATACACTTAAATGTGGAAGCTAAAACAAAACAATCAAGGGTCTAGGAGAATGCAGGTAGAATTAAGATTTCCTAGACAGAATATAAAGGATTGAAAAACTGGATTTCATTAAAATTAAGAACTTCTGTTCATCAAAAGACACCATTAAGAGAGCAAAAAGGCAAGTCATAGACTGGAAGCAAATATTTGCAACAAACATGTCTGACAAAGGGATCATACCAGAATGTTTAAATATTATATATGGAATATCATATATGAATAATATTTATAGCACCAATATGAACATATATGAATATATCATATTTTTGAAACATTAAACAGCAACGAGAAATAATGAACTAGGAATATGGTACATGAAAAACATGGACGAATCTTAAAGACAATGTTAAACGAAGGAAGTCAGACACAAAAAAAGTACATAGTATATGATTCCATTTATATGACATTCAAAAATAGGAAAAACAAATGTATGGTGACGGAGATCAGAATAGCAGTTACTGTTGGAATCGGTACTGATTGGGAGGAGGCACAGGAAATCTTTTGGGGTGCTAGAAATACTCTATGTCAATCTGGGTGATAGTTCCACAGATGTATGCATAAGTAAAAAATGTTTGAGTTTTAGATTTGTGCACTTTACTAATATAAGTTACATGTCAATAAAAAAGCCTTTCAAAAATCTTAGAAATAAGATTCAAAGGAAAATAATCAACTTATAGTGAAAAATAATTAACCACACAAAAAAAATAAGGCACCATAGGCAAGAACTAGCAGAAATGACAGCAGAGAGATATTCAGAAGAAATCGCAGTAATGGAATTATCAGAGTTTATGTAATAACATGACCCATAAGGTTTTTTTTATTTTAAAGTATTACAGGGGTACAAATATTTTTGGTTACATGGATCACTTTTATAATGCTCGAGTCATGGTTATGAGTGTGCCTGTCACCCAGATAGTGTTCATTGTACCCATCAGGTAGACTTCTGTCCATCCCCTCTTCTCTCCTCCCCCCTGCTTGGTTTCCATTGAGTTTTACTTCCCTCTATGCACATGTGTGCTCATCAGTTAGTTCCAATTTAATAGTATGCCCCCTAAGTTTAAATAAGTAACAGAAATGCTTTAAAAACATGTGTAAGAAGTAAGAAACTATAGAGAATTACCAAGTCTGCTACTTGAAAAAAGAAAAATAGACTTTCTAGAAATAAAGTCATAAAATAATTTTAATTAAAAACTCAATTCATGGAACTCCCACTTCCCTGAAGATAGAATAGATGTACTTTTCCCTATTCCTCCTTCTAAGTACAACTAAAATCCCTGGATATTGTATGTAAAAAAAAAAAAATATGACTTTGAAAGATGTAGAGAAGGAGGCAGACCAGATAGGGACTTTGGGATGGAAGGAATGGCATAGTGATTAGCTCCTAGCATTTTCTTCTTGCTCCATCTATCCCAGACTTGGAACTGAAGAAGCCAGCAGGAAATGCCAGCAGGAAATGCCAGCAGGCACAGACAAAAAAGGCTCAACAAAAAGCCTGCTCTTTCCAACCAAGGGACCAGGAAAGGGACAGCATACAAAGACATAAAACTTCTAGACAATAACTCTGTACTCCAGGCATACACCAAAGAAAAAGCTGTGATTCCTCCAGCACCCATGCCTGTAAAGGCCAAGTGGGGAGTGTAGATTTATACCATATTACACTAATAAGGCTCCCCAACCTGCTGCCAGGTTAATGTCACAGGAGACTGAGTAGAAAGCTGGGACGCCCATCCCTGCTGGGTGGTAACGAGGTCCTCGCCCCACTGCAGTGTCGGTGGAGACCAGTGGGAAGCCCGGACTTTCACTCCCACCTGGTACTAACGAAGAGCCCTCCTCCTTACGTGCCAACGGAGGCAGGGTGGAAAACTTGCACTTCTAGCCCCATCCAGCAATAATGAGTTGGCACCACCCTTTTTTCCCCTACCGGAGGGATGTCATCTTAAAAAAAACAGGTAAAACAGAAAATTTAAATAAGATTCAGATCTCATAATATAATACCTAAAATTTCCAGGTTTAAATAGAAAATCACTTGTTATACCATGTTAGTCTGCTCAGACCACCATAACAAAATACCATGGATTGGGGTAGCTTAAACAACAAATTTATTGTTCACAATTCTGGAGGCTGGGAAGTCTCTGGTTTGGTGCCTAGTGAGGGCTCTTTTCCTGGCTTGCATGTGACCACCTTCTAGCTGGGTCCTCACATGGTCTTTCCTCTATGCTCACAAGAGGAGACTGAGAGCAAGCTCTTTGCTGTGTTATTATAAGGACACTAACCCCATCAGACCAGGGCTCCACCCTCATGATTACATCTAATCTTAATTACCTCCCAAAGGCTCCAGCTTTAAATACCAATATTGGGGCTTATGTTCAACATAGGAATCTGTTAGACTCAAACATTCAGATCATAGCACAAACCAAGAACCAGGAAGATCCTAAATTGAATCAAATAAAGACCATCCATAGATGCCACCAGCAAGATGACAGAGATATTAGAATTATGTGACAAAGATTTTAAAGCAGTATCATGAAAATACTTTAATGAACGATTATCAACACACTCGAAACAAATGAAAAAATAAAATGTCTCAGCAAAGAGATAAAAGATATAGAGAAGAACCAAGTGGAAATTTTAAAATTGAAACACACAATAACTGAAATAAAACCGCTCAGTGGAAAGGCTCAACAGCAGAATGGAGGAGATGGAGAAAAAAATCAATGAACTGGAAAATAGAACATCAGAAATTGCCCAATCTGAACAATAGTAAGAAAATAGACTGAAAAAAAATTAACATAGCCTTAGAGACCTGCAAGACTATAGCAAAGATGGAACATTCATGTCGTTGAGTCCCACAAGAGAGAAGAAAGAGGGTGCGGCTAAAATGTACTTGAAGAAATCGTGGCTGATTTACCCCATGCAGGATAAATCTAAAGAAATCCATGTCAAGACACATTAAAGCCAAATTTCTGAAAACTAAAGACAAAGAACAAAATCTTAAAAGCAGCAAGAGAGAAATGACTTCTTACTTATGGAGAAGAACAATTCATATTACCACAGATTTCTCATCAGAAATGATGGAGACCCGAAGAAAATGGCACATTTTTCAAATGCTGAAAAAAAAGAACTCTCAACCCAGAATCTTATATCCAGTGAAAATATTATTCAAGAATGAAGAAGAAATCAAGACCTTCATGAAAAAAGAGAATTTACTTCCCACAGACGTACCCTAAAAGAATGGCTATGTCTAAACAGAAAAGAAACAGTGAAACAGGGAACCTTGTAGCAGCGTGAAGGGAGACTAAACACGGTAAGGAAAATATGGATAAATAAATATGAACGTTCCTTCTCCTCTTGAATTCTCTAAATTATGTTTGATAGTTGTAGCAAAAATTATAACACTGTCTGATGTGGTCCTAACTGCACAGAGAGGAAATGTTTAAGGCAACTATATTATTAATGGGGAAACAAATGGATGTAAAGGGAGGTAAGATTCCTATAGTTCATTCGAACTGGTAAAATGATGACACTAGCAGGCTGTGATAAGATATGTATGTATGTGTGCGTGTAATTTCTACAGCAACCACTAAAAAAAGCTATGCAGAGATATACACTCAAAACACTGTGGATAAATAAAAACAGCTCTAAAAACTATTTAAGTAACCCACGGGAAGGCAGGAAAAAGAAAGCAGAGAAAGGAAAGAACAGAAAGAAAAACAGAAAATAAGAAATAAAACAGAGTAATGAAGCCCTAACATATCAATAAATGCCTTAAGTGTAAGTGGTTTAAATATACTAATTAAAATGCAGAAATTGACACACCAGATTAAGAAACATTATCCAACTATAGGCTATCTATAAAAAAATTCACTTCAACTATAACAATACAGGCAGGTTGAAAGTGAAAGGATGGAAAAAAGATATATCATGAAAATATTAATAAAAAGAAAGCAGGAATGACTACATTGATAACAGATAAAGTAGACTTCAGAGCAAAGAAAATTATCAGAGACTGAGAGGGACAGAGGCATCCTACGACACAGCTGACCAGTATTCCTCAAAGCTCTCGAGGTAATAAAAAACAATGACGGTCTGAGAAAGTGTCACAGCCAAGAGGACACTTTTTTTACCAGAACTAAATGTATTGTGGTATTGTGGATAGGATCCTGAAACAGAAAAAGGTCATTAGGTAAAAATTAGGAAAATATGACTAAAGTATGGATTTTAGTTCAGAATAAAATATCAATATTGGCTCATTAGTTGTAACAAATGTACCATACTAATGTAAGATGTTCATAATAGGAGAAATTTTGTGCAGAGGATACATGGGAACTCTTTGTGCTATGTGCTCAATTTTTCTGTAAATGAAGACCTGTTCTAAGAAAGTGTATTAATTTTTAAAAAATAACAAGTGATCCACTCTGGGAGGCCGAGGCGGGCGGATCGTCCTGAGCTCAGGAGTTCGAGACCAGCTCTGAGCAAGAGCGAGACCCCGTCTCTACCAAAAATAGAAAGAAATTAATTGGACAGCTAAAAATATATATAGAAAAAATTAGCCGGGCATGGTGGCACATGCCTGTAGTCCCAGCTAGTCGGGAAGCTGAGACAGTAGGATTGCTCGAGCCCGGGAGTTTGAGGTTGCTGTGAGCTAGGCTGACGCCACGGCACTCGCCCCAGGCAAGAGAGTGAGACTCTGTCTCAAAAAAAAAAAAATAAATAAATAAAAAATAACAAGTGATCTCTTGGATATTAAAAAAATGATGGCCAAAGTAAAAGTAATCAATGGAAAATGCCAGAATATTGCCATTATCTTATCAAGTTTAATGCTCACGTACCTTAAGGCAAAGCAATTATATTCCTAAATATTTTCCAGGATTCAGGTAAAAGAATGTTATAGTAGCATAATCCTGGAAGTAAGCAAATGCCCATCAATAAGAGAATGGATGAATAAGTCATTGTGATAGTTCGTGTTATGTGTCAACTTGACCGGGCCATGGAGTACCCAGATATTTGGTCAAACATTATTCTGGGCCAGGTATGGTGGCTCACGCCTGTAATCCTAGCACTCTGGGAGGCTGAGGAGGGAGGATCACTTGAGGTCAGGAGTTCAGAGACCAGCCTGAGCAAGAGTGAGACCCCCGTCTCTATAAAAATAGAAAAAAATTACCCGGGCATGGCGGTGCACACCTGTAGTCCCAGCTACTCAGGAGGCTGAGGCAGGAGGATTGCTTGAGCCCAGGAGTTTGAGGTTGCTATGAACTAGGCTGATGCCATGGCACTCTAGCCTGAGACTCTGTCTTAAAAAAAAAAAGGAAGAAAAAATTATTCTGGGTGTTTCTGTGAGAATGTTTCTGGATGAGATTAACATTTAAATTGATAGACTGAGTAAAGCAGATTGCCCTCCCTACCAAGGGTGGGCCTCATCCAATCAGCTGAAGGCCTGAATGGAACAAAAGAGTTGATCCTCCCCCAAGTCAGAGAGAATTTTTTCCTCTCTGACTGCCTTTGAGCTGGGACATCAGGTTTTTCCTGCATCTTGATTTGAAGTGAAACATTGGCTCTTCCTGAGTCTTGCACCTGCCAGCTCCGACAGGACCTACACCATCCTGGTTCTCAGGCCTTCAGACTCAGACTGAAACCAAACCATTGTCTCTCCTGGGTCTCCAGCTGGCCAGCTCACCCTGCACATCTTAGGACTTACCCACCACCATAACTGCATGAGCCAAATTCCTTGTAATAAATCTACCCATATATACACTCAAATCTTACTGGTTCTGTTTCTCTGGAAACCCTGACTGATATAGTCACAGTATACCAAATCAGACAAAGACATGTCAAAAAAAGGAAAAGTACAGGACCACTCCATTCATGAATATGGATATAAAAAGATCCTTAAAATATTAGCAAATCTAATCTGCAAGTATATAAAAAAGCAATCACACCATTGCTTAGTTGAATTTAACCCAGCCATGCAAAGCTGGTTTAACATTAGAAAATCCACAACTGTAAGTCATTGTATTAACTGATTAAAAGAGAAAAAAATCATATTACGATGTCAATTGATACAGAAAAATCCTTTGCTAAAGTCCAACTCTCAATCATAAGTACTTACGGAGAATTAAGAATAGAATAAAAAATCTGAAACCTAATAAAGGCACCTACTAAAAAAAAAAAAACCGAGAAACCTCATCTTAAATGGGGAAACTTTGGAAGCCTTCCTCTGAAGTCAGGAAAGGTATACAGAATGCCCACTATCACCACTTTTATTTAATATGGTGTTGGAGATTCTAGCCGCTACAGTACAATAAAGAAAAATGACATTAGCTACAAAGTATTGGAAATAATGACATAAAAATGCCAGTTTTTGAAAATAACAAGCCCAAACAAATGTACAAATAAATTATGAGAAATATTTATAGCTTATTGTAGATATAAGATTACAAAGTCTGTTGGATTTCTATATACCAATAGCAAACAGCTATAAAATACAATTGAAATTGAAAATAATCCAGGCATATCAAAGAATATCAAGTTCCTAGGAATAAATCTCCCAGAAGGTCTTCAAGACTTCCACAGAGAAAATTGTAAAGATGTCAATTCTCCCCAAATCAATCTGCAAGTCTGATGCGATTCCAATAAATATCCCAGCAGAGTTTTCATGGAACTTGATACGATGCTTTTAAAATTTATGTGGAAGAGTAAAGGGCCAGGATTAGCCTTCTTTCTGTAGCTGAAAGAAGGGAAAGGTGGTGCTTGGGAAGAGACAGAAGGAGAAGAGAAACAAAGGTCCACAAAGGGTCCGTTCCCAAGTCCCCCGAGGAACTTCTCCTCTCCGCTGACCAGACTAGCGACTCCCAGGTCGGAAACCAAGACAGTATTTCCCTTTGTAGTGTGGAAACACTCAATACTAATTTCACTTTATTAGAAGAATGAAGTTGGGGACAGAAAGGAAGAGCTCAGAATAAATGTCATTCTACCCACAGCTCAGAGCATACAGCCAAACCTCAAATGAGCCAAAACCCACTGCATGTGGTTTCCGTCTGCTGTTTGGAGTTAACGTTTTCTGGCTGTGTATCTGTCAAAAAGTTTGCAAAAGGGTGGGAGAGATAAAGGCAAAGCTTTCAGTATTTATGAAAGAATCAACTCAGAATATGATTTAAAAAAAAAAAGAAAAGAATTTAAATTTCCCTCATGAGTCCAAGCATCCAAATGCAAAAACTATTTTTATTTTTTCATGTTAATAGTCTTAATTTCTACATATAAATATGGGCACATGGTTTTCTTTGCAAAGCCATCACTTTAAGGACTACATCATATTCATCCACTAACTGTTCCTCTGGTTTTAGACATTTCTGCTGTTTCTGATTGTTATTACTTTGATAAAGAATGTTTTATAGGCTGGGCACAGTGGCTCATTCATTCTAGAATGAATCCCAATCATTAAGAAGGGTAATTTAAGCACCTCCAGCCCAATAGTAATTAATAATACAAGCATTAATCAAATATCAACCATGCGACAGGCAGAATACTGAAGAGGGCACCTCCCGGGCAAATCTCTAGATTCCTTAAATTTTTGTCTGTGATTATGAGCATTGAGCTCATGACAGACTCTCATTTCTAAGACTAAATCTTGGAAGAAGTAAGCCAAAATCTGGTAAGCCACCCTGTTCTGATGGACAGCTTTGCGAAAGCAAGACCACAGGTTAAGATTCTCTCGAATGCATAAGAGTAATGGAAGTGATGTGATGAAGTGTAGTGCACAGAACCCCCCCAGAATACCTGAGCGCTGGTCATGTGCTGGCCTTATGTGACTGAAATTACATCTATTCCATTTGAAGAAACCACTCGTTGACCCAACCCCTCTCCTGCGGCAAAAATCTCCTCCTTTTTCCAGGACAAGGAAGTTGAGGTCCATGCAGCTTATCTAGGACCAGGAACAGCCATTAATGTGCATTGACGCCAGGGAAAAGATGTCTGCATTTGACCGGCTGGCTACTGGTCCACGTTGAGGTAAAGTGCAAATAAATAGGCCCAGTACATGTACCCAGAGCTCCCGAGTCAGGTTCTTATGACCTTATTCTTAAATATAAACAGATGACAAAGACAATGAGACATTTCTGGAATCAACCTAAGTGTCCATCATCAGATGAATGGGTAAAGAAAATGTGGTATAATACTGTTTGGCTATAAAAAAAGAATGAAGTCTTCTGCAGCACCATGGATGGAACTGGAGGTTATCGTGTTAAGTGAAATAAGCCAAGCACAGAATACAAGTATCACATGTTTTCAACTTCTATGTGGGAGCTGAAAAATTGGATCTCATGGAGGTAGAGAATAGAATGGTTGTTATCAGAGGCTGGGAAGGGAAGAGGGGATGAGGGATGAAGAGAAGTTGGTTAAGGAGTACAAAAACACCCTTTGATAAAAGAAATACATTCTAGTATTTGATAGTACAGTAGGAATGTTAGAGTGAACCATAATTTATCATATATTTCAAAATAGCTAGAAGAAAAGAATTGCAACATTCCTAACACAAAGAAAAGATAAATGATTGAGGTGGTAGATATCCTCCTTGATTGGTGCATAACACATTGTATACACATATCAAAATATCACATGTACCCCCAAAATATGTACAACTATTATACATCAATTTTTAAAAAATTTTAAAGAGAATGACCAAGATAAAATAAGATGTTGTATAAAACAATGAGCAACTATGTGCCAATAAATTGGAAAACCTAGAAGAAACGGATACATTCCTAGATGCATACAACCTGCCAAGATTGAACCAGGAAAAAATCTAAAACCTGACTGCACATGGGTATCCACGACAGCTATATTCATAATTGCCAAAACTTGGAAGCAACCAACATGTCCTTCAGTAGGTGCATGAAAGAAACCGTGGCACATCCAGACCATGGAATATTATTCAGCAAAAAAGAAATGAGCTATCAAGTCATGAAAAGGCATGGACGAAACTTAAATGCATATTACTAAGTGAAAGAAGCCTATCTGAAAGGCTATACACACTCTATGATTTCGACTCTGTGACACTCTGGAAACGGCAAAACTGTGGAGGCAGTAAAATGATGAGTGGGTGCCAAGGATAATGGGGAGCAGGACTGAATAGGTGAAGCACAGAGGATTGTTAGGGCAGTGAAACTATCTGTATGGTGGTATAATGGTGGATACATGTCCTCATGCATTTATCCAGACTCATAGAATATACATCAAGAGTGAACCAAAATGTAAATATGGGCTGTGGATGATAATGATGTGTCAATATGGTTCATCAGTGGTGACAAATGAACCCCTCTGGTGGAAGACATTGATAAGGGGGGAGGCTATGCATCTGTGGGGAAAGGGTTGTAAAGGAAATCTCTGTACTGTCCACTTGGTTTTTCTGTAAACCTAAAACTGCTAAAATCTCTCTCTCTCTCTCTCTCTCTATATATATATATATATATATTTTTTTTTTTTTTGAAAGAGAGTCTTGCTCCATCACCCTGGGTAGAGTGCAGTGATGTCATCGTAGCTCACAGCAACCTCAAACTCCCGGGCTCAAGTGATCCCCCTGCCTCAGTCTCCCAAGTAGCTGGGACTATGGGCACTTGCCACCCGACCCGGCTAATTTTTCTATTTTTTGTAGAGATGAGGTCTCGCTCTTGTTCAGGCTGGTCTTGAACTTCTGAGCCCAAACAATCCTCCTGCCTCAGCCTCCCACAGTGCTAGGATTACAGGTGTGAGCCACTGTGCCCAGCCTAAAAATTTTTTAAAAAGAAACGAAAAGAATCAATAAAGATAATTATATAGGTAATTATAAAAAGTACTATAAATATATTTTTCTCTTTTCTTGCCCTAATGATTTAAAGCACAATTGTATAAAACAATAAATATAAAATTGTATTGTTAGACTTATATAAAAATGTAATATGTGTAACAATAATAGCATAAAGGACGGGGGAGGCAGTGAAACCACATTTGAGTAAGGAAATGACTCTAGGCCGTAACTTAAACTCGAAGAAAGAAAACAAAGAGTACTGGTAATGATAAACATGTAGCTTAATATAAAAGACTATATAAATATATTTCTTCCTTCTTTTACCTTCTCTAAAATATGTAAGATTGTATAAAGCAACAATTATAACACCGTATTGTTGGGTGTGATAGGGAGATGATAAACATCAATTATGGCTTTGAGACCAGCTGCAGCAGCAGGAATTATAGCTCTTTCCCTAATCCTCTTGTGCTAAATCTTTGCAGAGATGGCAGCTGCAAAGACCCTGTGATGGATTGGATCTAACAGAGATTGTGAGAGGATCTGAAGCGCTATACCTCCAGCCCATGCTCTGGATTCCTGCCCAAAGCTTGACTGTTCTCATGCTCTGCAAACCACATACTCACGCATGTGACACTCAGAAGTGCAGGGAAGTTAATGCCCTGTGCAGCTGTGCAGGAACTTTTGATCAACGGTGGACAGGACCCATTAGATAACTGCTTTCCTTTTTCTTTCTTTAGGTGGCTAATATCCAGTTGCATGTCTCTTTATTTCCTTCTTTCTTTCTTTTCTTTTCTTTTCTTTCTTTTCTTTTCTTTCTTTCTTTCTTTCTTTCTTTCTTTCTTTCTTTCTTTCTTTCTTTCTTTCTTTCTTTCTTTCTTTCTTTCTTTCTTTCCTTCCTTCCTTCCTTCCTTCCTTCCTTCTTTCTTTCAACAGGGTCTCACCCTGTTGCCCCAGCTAAAGTGCCATGGCATCAGCATAGCTCACAGCAACCTCAAACTCCTGGGCTCCAGCCATCCTCCTGCCTCAGTCTCCCAGGTAGCTGGGACTACAGACAGGTACCACCATACCTGGTTAATTTTTCTATTTTTCTTGTAAGGTAGGTCTCCCAACAACAAATTATCTCAATTTATGTTTATCCAGGAGCTTGTTTTTCATTTATTATGGAAGGATAGTCATGCTGTGCATAGGATTCTTGTTTGACAGATTTCTTTTTTTCTTTCAGCATTTTGAATGTGTCATCCCACTGCCTTTTTGTATCCATTGTTTCTCATGAGAAATTAGCTGTTTATCTTATTCTGGTTCATGTGCATGTGATGAGTCTCTTTTCTCTTGCTGCTTTCAAGATGTTCTTTTTGCCTTTCAATAGTTGGCCTATAATGTGTTTAGGTGTGGATCTCCTTGCATTTATTCTACTTAGAATTCTCAGACCTCATTGAATGTGTAGATTAATGTTTTTCAATAAGTTTGGGGATTTTTCAGTCATAATTTCTTCAAACATTTTTTCTGATCTTTTCTCTCTCCTCACCCCTTCCGGAACTCCCATGATATATTTGT
The DNA here is from genome assembly GCA_004363605.1 of Indri indri. Lineage (NCBI taxonomy): Eukaryota > Metazoa > Chordata > Mammalia > Primates > Indriidae > Indri > Indri indri. The sequence goes on along the minus strand of RJWJ010000123.1, from coordinate 28,094 downwards.
TGATATGTTTAATGGTATGCATAAAATATACAACTCTTTGAAGCAATATTCCTTTTTCTTCACCATTTTTCTTTTCTGTTATTCCATATGGATAATCTCTACAGATCTGTCTTCAAGTTCACGTACTCTTTCTTCTACCAGCACCAATCTACTGTTGAGTCCCTCTAGAGAAATTTTCATTTCAGTTATTGTATTTTTCACCTCCAAAATTTCTAGTTAGTTCTTTTAAAAAATAATTTTATCTCTTTATTTTTATTGTCTATTTGGTGAGACATTGTTCTCATACTTTATTTCTTTAGGCAAGGTTTCCTTTCATTCTTTGAACATATTTATAGTAGCTGCTTTCAAATCTTTGTCTGCTGAGTCCAGTATCTGTGTGCTCTCAAGGATAGTTTCTATTGCCTGCTTTTTCCCCCTCTATGTGGTCATATTTTCCTGTTTCTTTTAGTGTCTTATAATTTTTGGTGAAACTGGACATTTTATGTAACATTTTAGCAACTATGGGTTTTGATACCCTTCCCTTGGGGTTGTTGTAGTTGCTGTGTTTTGTTTGTCTGTTGGCCTGGACTAATTCTATGGGATCTGTTCTCCCTGCAGTGTGCAGCCTCTGATGCCACAGCTCAGTTTTTTCCCCTTGTTTTTATTTTTAAGTCTGGCTTCCTCAGGATTGTTTCAGGTCAGCATGGCTCAGAGGTCAGCCAATGATAGGTCAGAGGTTATGCTTAAATACTTTGAACCAGTAAGACTTCCACCATTAGCAGTTGAATCTGTGTTGGCTTAGGGAATACTTGCACAATTCAGTGAGTTTGCAAGTCTGCTCCATATCCATCCAGGGACCAGTATCTCGCAGGAGTCCTTTCTGATCTTTCCTGAGCTGGTGCAGCCTTGCACATGTGCACAGCTTTCCGAATCACTGCAGATAAATGTGATTTTAACAGGGTCCTCTTTAGCAATCTCCTTAGGTGTCTCTATTAAATTTCTGGCTGGTGTGGTGGTTTTTTTGTTTGCCTCAATTAGAATCTCTGTGATTTTAGCTTTCCCCAGTTGATTGCCACTGAAAGCTCCATTGTTTTTGACAATGCCGCTGGGCATGGGTTTCCACATCTGCTCCAAATAAAATCAGCTCCTTCAGACAGAGCAGCAGTCCTCATGGACTGTCGTCCCCACCTGGGATAGAACTGCACCATGGAGATGAGGTACAGAAAATGGGAGCAGCCCCTTGACTAAAATGTCACAGACTCCCATTTCCACTATTTTCACCAACATTCAGAGAATTATTTTGAATAATTGCTTCTCAATTTGTTGTACAGTAGTTCCCCCCTTATCTGCAGTTTTGCTTTCTGCAGTTTCAGTTACCCCTGGTCAATCACAGTTCGAAAATGGGTGAGCACAGTACAGTTAGATATTTTGAGAGAGAAAGAGATCATATTCACATAACTTTTACTATAGTATATTATTATAATTGTTCTATTTTGTTACTAGTTATTATTGTTAATCTCTTACTGTGCCTAATTTATAAATTAAACTTTATCATAGGTATGCATGTGTAGAGGATATTAGAAAAGGCATAAAGGCCTGGGTAAACAGACTGTGAGAAAGGTGGAAATCTGGCAGTCCTGCAAACAGGACTTGGGATATGAATGCTTATCAGCCAGCTGCATGCAGCAGGCTTTGGAATGCATGAGAGTGTGACTGATGTTGGGTCCCTGCCCTTTTCTTTATAGCCTTAAGGAGTCACAAGGAATCCCAAGATAAATATGGATATGTTGCATATCACTAACTAGATTTCTTTAGAATAATGTGTTTACTGGCACCAGAGATTTTATCTATATGTTCTTTCCAAACATTCTATCTGTATATTCTTTGCTTTGACCTTGCATGCCTTTCTCTGCAATAAATACAGAGGTTTGGAGAGGTACAGGAGCTCTTTGAAAGAAAAAGAGTCTCTCCTCCTCCTTCAGCCTGAGATTGTGGTCTGGAGCATTCTTCGTTGTGCCGTAACACTGGTAGAGATGCTGGACAATCTCTACATGTATGTACAGGAGAAAACATAGTATATATAGGGTTCAGTACTATCCATGGTTTCAGGCATCACCTGGGTGTCTTAGAATGTATCTCCTGTGGATAAGGGAGGACTACCATACACACACACACTTACAAAGTTTATATATACTTATATGTTCTATAGATTGCTTTATCCATTTTTATCTGGCTTTTTTTCCTTTGCTTTTGGCATTTTACTATGCAGACTTTCATGTTTTAAACAGCAAAATTCATTGACTTTTCAATTATGGCCTTGTCAAAACAAAGCTGTTTAATGCTTGTGGTGGTGAGAGAGAACACTAACTCGACAGGGTCTTGATAGTGTCTTGAGGAGGAAGGGCAAAGTTGGGATCTTGACACTTTCAAGTCGGGTCTAAGACAGAGACTTGGTTAGGATTGGGTAAATCATGACATAACAGGGGTAGATTGGTGAACACAGCAAACTGAGGGTTTTGAGGAAAAGGGTTCACAGAGTCTTGGGGTATAAACTGTTGGTTGATGCTTTTTTGAGAGCAGATGGGTGTTTCAGGAAGTTCCTGGAATTAATACTCTATCTTTATTCATAATTTTTATCTTTCTGGACCAGAGTTTCCTGGAATAGTAAAGTTATGCTGGCAATCACAGGAGAATTGTAAAGTTATATTAACGTAGGCAGTAAGCTGTATGGACATAGGTGGCTTTGGTTCTTAGTGTCCCCTCTTTTGGCCATTCTTCAGCCTTAGCTGAATGACAGACCATTAATAGGTGGGGGTGTGATCAATACAGATCTTCACCACTCTTTGAGGTGTCCCAGTTACATACCAAATTTCCAGGAGTGTTGTTTTGACCTCTGTTAAGTGTCAGAGTTTCCTGTTCTTTTTGCCAGATGATCATTTCTTAGACCATGTGATGGGACAGCTACTGCAAATCACCATCGGAGATTTGGGAGATCACACATCTCAACCCTGCAACGCAGACAAAGACGAAGAGAAGGCATAAGTCCGTGTTTGTAGTTAGCCGCTCAGCCAGGAGTCCAAAGTGCCCAGACTAAACCAAGCGAATAGATCCCATCCCAAACTGAGGAACTTGCAGAACCAGATCGGGGGTTGTTAGCTAAATTATCTAATTTGCTGGTTTCTTTGTTTGCTTCCCAGATCCCGGATAGGTCTGCAAGGATGTATGCACAACAGGCTTTCCCTTGGGTAAACCCAGCGTGCTCCTGGTCCCAGGACACCTCTGTTGTATCCAGGGTGGCTCTATTCTGAACCACTGCCTATCCAATTTTGTGACTCTCTTGAGAGAGAAGCTCTACAGTCTTGGTAGCATTGTCTAACTCACTTGAGTTACTGTGTAGGACTCTCCCTACTTTCCAGGCCTCTTGTAAAGCATAAAGTGAAGCAGCCTCAGGAGAGAAAAAAGCAATCCAGACTTCCCTTTGGGTGGCTAGGATTTCAAAACAAAGCCCAGTTTTCTTCCTTCTTTTTTTAATTTTTTAATTTTTTTATATGTTTTTGTTTTGTATACATATTTTTAAGACAAAGTCTCACTCTATTGCCCTGAGTAGAGTGCGATGGCGTCATCATAGCTCACAGCAACCTCAAACTCCTGGGCTCAAGCGATCCTCCTACCTCAGCCTTCTGAGTGGCTGGGACTACAGGCATGCACTACCATGCTTGATCATCATAGTTCCAATTCCATCCAATTCTCCCCAAATGGAAAAATTTTACTAAAAGAACAACTTAGAGCTTCAGAGGCTTCTTTGGGGGAATTTGGGATTTCCCCAAACTGGCTCATTCTGCAAAGGGATCTTCAGTCCCTTGGCTCAAGATCTCGCCCAGGCAATGATCTGCCAATTTTGTTTGGTACAAAGAGGCAGAAAAATGTTTCTCCCACAAAATTTATTCAGGGGCTCTCGAGTGGCTCAGGGACCCCAAGAGACACCACTTGAGGCTAAGAAAGGTAATTGGAAACAGACTGGATGTTTTATACACTCACATGGGCTTTGGAGATTCCTAGGCAGTTGCTTGGTCTCTCCTCAGTCCCCCACTGGAAATTTCGTCCTCAGCCTCTGTAAGATCACACATCAGGGCAAAGGAAACCTTAAAGGTCTCCCACCCAAATATTAGTGGGGACACTTCAGCCCTCATATTAAGCAGGTAATCTCAACTTACCCCATCTTCCAGAAACACAATCCTGGAAAAAGATATAAAACTGAGGCAAGGACAGGATGAAAGCCAGTTCTTTTATATGAACCAATGAGTGTCATATTTTGTGTTTATGCTGATCTTATGGCTAGAATTTGGAATTAAAGTTTATGCTTTCTATTTGTATCTGTCTGTATGTTTATGCATATGTGTGTGTGTCATGTATGTATAATATTTTCCTATCTCCAGATGATATTACTAAGTTAGATGATAAAGTCCTTTATAGGAGCTTTATTCTGATTGGCTTAGAGATAAATAAGCACATATCTGTATTAAATATTCATAAAGTTTCCAGAAATTAAAATTCTAATATTTTCAATGTGAAAAAAAAATTCACATAGAAACTAACTCAAATGTCTTAAGAATTCAAGTTCATATAATTTAGGTAAATCTCGGCAAAATAAGATCATTTCTGAAAAATATAAAATACTGAAACATTAATTGCTAAGCCTAATTGCAAGCCTAATTTGTATATTTGGGTCTGTTTAATGAATGTGTTCATTCTTGCCACATTGAGAAGTTATACTATAAAAAAGTATATGTGTATTAAAAGTTGTGAGATGCATGCCACTGAGTTGTATACTGTAAAATGGTTAAAATGACAGATTTTATGTTAGATGTCTTTCACTACAATAAAAAATCATCAAGAAAAAAACAGTCATGTGATGTATATTTCTGGTCCTGCTTTGCATGATATTAAACAACATCATAGTGCTATCATTCATAATTTCTGTTACTTTTTAAAATGTTAACTTGGTCACAATTTGAATCCAGTATATACTATTTCAGTGTTTTTAAATTAGGGATTCGCATCATATTTTATTAATATTCAGATGTTTAGGATCTATGACAGACATACTGAATCTCTTCACTAAATAATCTTTATATATTGTTAATATATTCTAACTATATGCTTGGTATGTTTATGTTTATAATATATTATGTCTTGGGATTATTATATGTCATACCTGAAGGTTTTTTCCTCTGTAAAGATTATGTTCATCCATTTTCATAAATCGAATGTAACATCCAATCTCCTTTGTAAATAGGATTAATCATTATGCTTATAGGTATTTATCTAAAACCTCTGGGTTGACTTTATTTTGTTTTGCATGCCACAAAACTAATTTCCTTGTCAGTTGCAATCTTTTTGTAATTAACTCTCAACAAATTTTTCACTTTTGAGAATGATCAGTAATAAATTAACCACAAACATTTAAATCTTTTGTCATACAGACAGATTTTGTTCATTTGTTTGTTTACTCTGATACTCCCTGAAAGTGCTTGCAAATCAGCCACAGGCCAGAGTGCTTCGTCTTCAACAAAAATGATGACTTCAAAGGTCTGTGGAAAAGGACCAGGCCAGATGCTCTTAGGTACAGGCTTCTGATGGCATTGCCTAAATAACTTTAAAACCATACTGTGTCAGGATTTCTAGAACTCTTATAGAGAAGTAGATGGGTTCATGAGACTGTTAACCCAAGACTGAGTGGAGCAAGAATGAATTACAGGGCTGAATCAACCAATGTAGGGTAATTATGGGTTTTGTTTGGAATATTACTGATGTATTAAGGTTCTATTTTCTGGATATAAGAAACTCCTTCTTCTTAAACTATCTGTAAATCATAACAGTTTAGTAGACTGTACTTTTGTAAACAGAAATGAAACATTTATCTTTTTCTCCCTGCCTGACCCCTGCAGAATTTAGAAACTCTTATAAGTATTCTTACTTTCATAGCAATACAGTTATTTCCTTAGAGTTTGTTTTTGTTCACAGAATATACTTTAAACATTGCTTTGCCTGGAATGTCTTTTTTTTTTTTTTTTTTTTGAGGCAGAGTCTCACTCTCTTGCCTGGGGCGAGTGCCGTGGCGTCAGCCTAGCTCACAGCAACCTCAAACTCCCAGGCTCGAGCAATCCTACTGTCTCAGCCTCCCGAGTAGCTGGGACTACAGGCATGTGCCACCATGCCCGGCTAATTTTTTCTATATATATTTTTAGCCGTCCAATTAATTTCTTTCTATTTTTGGTAAAGACGGGGTCTCGCTCTTGCTCAGGCTGGTCTTGAACTCCTGAGCTCAGGACGATCCACCCGCCTCAGCCTCCCAGAGTGCTAGGATTACAGGCGTGAGCCACCGCGCCCGGCTGGAATGTCGTTTTTGAAAATGATACATATTTAATCACGTATGACCAGACACTTTAAAGGAGCTAAGAATAACTTCAGGGAGCCATTGCTGACAAGTCCTTCTTGGGAAAATTAGCCTGGTACCTGGCTTACAGGTTCCCAGCCTCACAGATGAGTAAGGAAGGTCATTTCCTGGTAGGCTCAGGAACTGTCAAATATTTTGGGAATGTCAAGAAAAGAGGAGTTCGCCCAAATCACTAGATACTGCAAGCGAAATCTGGTGGTAAATTTTTGGCTCGGTTTCTTAGCCTCAAGAAGCTTTTCAAAGTCCAATCTGGAATTTCTTATAAAAATTTCCAACAAACAACATTCGGTGCCTCCCATTGTCAGTTATTGCAATGTTTGATGCAGTTTGTTAAGTTCTAAAACAACCCTCTAGCATTTTCAAGCACTGCCCTTCCTCTTTCCACAGCCACCTATCCCGTGGCCCCGGCATGTAAAAACTCTGCTTGCTTACCCCGTCTCTGAGAGGTTTCTGGCTCAGGCTTTGAGCATCTCCCCATTGAAGTAGTCTCTTTTAATAAAGTCTTTCCTTACTAAAGTCCAGACTTGCATTTCCACGCCTTTCCATAGTCAGCAGGCTTTGTGTCTTTAATCGAATACCAATCACTGGGGCCGCCCAATAATATGTTTTTGTCCAAAATACCCCAATAGGATTAGAGCATGTGTTGTAACATTTTGGCACCACTCATTAAGAACAGTTCAGCACCAAGATTATTCGGTAGATCTAGAGCAAAAGAAAGGTTAGATTTTTCACTTGTAAGATCTGAAAAAAATGACTTGCCTCCAAATATACGCCAGTACAAGAAGACTATGCCCTTGTCCTCTTCCAAGTTCTGTATCTGTGAAAGTTCAGCTATAAAAACCAGATACCACAGAACGTCTCCAAGTATTATTTTGGTGGAGCCTTCTTTTTCTACACATGATGGAATAAGAGATTTTAGATTTCTGGCAGCCTGGTCTGTTGTATTTCCCATCAAAAAAGTCACCTGGTGTCTGAGTCCAGTTACCCAGGAAACCAATTGATTCATTACATGGATCTAGGACCGAGAGGAGCTGGTAATACCCAAAGGAAATGCTGTACAAAATCAACAATCGGTTGGGTTACATGCTTTAGTCAGCTCACGAACAAATTGTAGATAAATGTTGGACTCATACCAAGGAGTGAGGAAAGATGCAAAAATGATCCTCAAAAGCACTCACCTCTCTACCCTTCTCCTTGACCTACTTGACCCGCAATGGCCCGAGTAATTCGTAAAACCAAATGTATGGGGAAAAAGGATCTACCAGCAACTTCTGCTTTTTTCAGGATCTACCTGCAAGCCACAATAAACACACACACACACACACACACACACACACACCCCAATCCTATGGAGAGAAAACAGAAAAGTCCCGACCCTCTTCTTGGGACAGGAAAAGGAAATGGTACAATATCAAAACACAATTAACTAGCTTGTAAACTATCCTGCCTCCCTTTCAAATCCAATCTGAAACTGAAAGCACATTTTTCCCCAGGATAAAAGGGCCAGAGCATGGCCTTCTCAGGCACTGCTGTCAGAGGGGCATGGGGACCGAACCACCAAGAATCTGCAGGAGATCAGGTAGTGACAACTTTGAACTCTGTCGTGTGAAAGGGAAGGGTCTCTGGAGGTGAAGAAAGTACAAATGGCCCCTGAGGAGGGATTGGTGTTAGGATAGGGCTGGGAGAAGATCTAAGAATTGGGGTGACTGCAGTAAGGGGGGGCAGGTTTATATGTCAAGAGCCAGAGCCATCAAGTCCAGTTCTGGGAAGAAATATTCCAGGTAGGGAGGTGGGGTCAGATCTGGAAAGAGAAAAACATCTTGAAGGACAGATATACAGTTTATCCATCCCTCTAGAAATTTAAAAATTTAATCTAAGATCATGCAGTTTATCACCTAGGCCCTGGAGGCAGCACGGCTGGTGGCCGTGTCCCACATGGTCCCTTGTGCAAAAGGGCTTTCCCCTTCCTACGGTTAGTCAAGTCTAGATTTTCAGGCCAGAACAAGAATATGCTTAACTTCCCCATTTCCCTCCCAACTCCATGCACACACCAACTTCTATCCTCTTCTTTCATCCAAGAAACCGCCCAAGCCTCTGAACACATTAACGCTCAGCCAAAAATCCAGGGTTCTAAATTAAGCTCATAGACATAGATGCCTGGGCAATGGGAAAGGAAGTCACTAGCTCCCAACTCTCATTCTGTATTAAGGCTCAGCTGGGATGCTGGACCAACGTGATCTAAGCATGACGGAAACTGGCTTTAAAAATTCAAACTTTTGGCTGGGAACAGTGGCTCACGCCTGTAATCCTAGCACTTGGGAGGCCAAGGCATGAGGATCGCTTGAGGCCAGAAGTTCAAGACCATCTTGAGCAGCATAGAGAGACCCTGCTTCTACAAAAAATAGAAAAAATTAGCCCGGCCTGGTGGCACCCACCTGTAGTCACAGCTACTCAGGTGCTGAGGCAGGAGGAGCTCCTGAGCCCAGGAGTTTGAGGCTACAGAGAGCTATGATAGTGCCACAGCACTCCAGCCTGGGTGATGAAGTGAGACCCTGTACCCCCCCAAAAAAGAGATTAAACTTTGGGTAAGAATTATATGAATTGTCCATAAGAACATGTCCACGAAGAGCCCATTCACAGACATTGACTTTAGAAGCCATCAGTTCCCACCCTTTTTGGTGAGATTTTCATAACCTTACACCAAAGATTGTACCCAGAAAAATAAGGATAATAATCATGATAATTCTCATCTAACTTTCCACATTTTCTCTCCACTCTCCTGGTATCAACTACCAAGCCCCATACTCTGGCACTCAGTTTTATGCTTGCAGCTCCGCTGCTGAATTCCAGAACCCTATACGCCATTTTTCTACTGACACATCCAATCTGGATTCCTCACAGGCGCCTCAAACTTGCCAGGCTCAAACCCAAGCCTCGAAGCATAAGTTGTGGGATAAGGAGTGGTGGAAGACTGGAGAGAGAGGCAGAGCCAGATCGTGGAGGCGCTCGCTTACCAAGCTGAGCTTGAACCTCAGGCTGCTCCGTGCTTCTCAAAAGGCAAACTGCACCAGAATCACCTGGGGAGCTCATTACGCATGCAGAACCACCGAATCCACAACCTTGAGACTAGAGTCCAGAAATCTCTGTTGGCAACAGGCTTCCCAGGTTCTTATGCACATCAAGCCTTGAGAACCACTGTGAGCCAGAGATAAGGAGCTGCTAAATGATTTTAAAGTATATAGGATGTAAAAGCCAAGTATTCTCTTATTACTGGTAGCTTAACTCAGGGCCAGTCAAAATCCTCCTCGAGGAGGATTTTAACAATTTAAGGAGGACAGGTAAGGTCTTAGAATTCCTTAAAGAAGGATGTATTAAATATTATAGCAGCTTTTACAATTTTGCCTGAAGATCAAAAATTAGAATGTACTCTCTCTATAGGAATATCAGATAAATATAAATATTCATTACTATAAGGCTGTACAATTAGAAAATTCCAAGAGCCAATTAAGAATGTTAGAAAAATATTGTCAGAGTATAAGATGATGAAACAATTAAATTAATAAAGTTATTTGGGAATATGTGTCAGATAGAATCCACTTAAATTGTGCTCAGATATTTCAAGTGAAAATTTTCCCATAGAGCCATATAATTTTCTGACATAAAAGACCAGTTTTTACAATTATAACACATTTAAATTTGTAGAAAGATTTAAGTTGAACACCCATGTTTATGTTACTTTTGCATAAGCCTTTAGCTGTTCAATATTCATGAAGAAATATAAATTTTCACATAAAATCAAAATATGTCATGATCAAAATTCCCAATTTTTCATTCTATAAAAAATTGCAGCTATCACCACAGAGAAAACCATAAAATTACTTCTTTTAGAATTAAGGGGAAATGTTAAGTTTCTAGTTCTAATTTCATTTTAATCACTTTTTTTTTTTTTTTTTTTGAGACAGAGTCTTACTCTTTTGCCCGGGCTAGAGTGAGTGCTGTGGCATCAGCCTAGCTCACAGCAACCTCACACTCCTGGGCTCAAGCAATCCTTCTGCCTCAGCCTCCCGAGTAGCTGGGACTACAGGCACGCGCCACCATGCCCGGCTAATTTTTTCTATATATTTTTCGTTGTCCAATTAATTTCTTTCTATTTTTAGTAGAGACAGGGTCTCGCTGTTGCTCAGGCTGTCCTCCCGCCTCAGCCTCCCAGAGTGCTAGGATTACAGGCATGAGCCACCGCGCCCTGCCCTCATTTTAATCACTTTTTGAGGTTTAACAACAGCATTTAACACAAAAGCTCCCAAATTCAGAATAAACTTTTAGAACAATAACAACCACAAAATATCACCATTATTATTTAATCAAAGAAAGCAGGATGTGGTTGGTTCAACGTTGGCCGCCATAGTTTTGATTGCTTTAGAACCAGGGCTTGCTCTGTGACAAGATTAAATTAGACCAAAAAGAAAAATTATTTGTTTCAAGTGTGCCATTCTTAACAGACCACCATTCTGGATAAGCTGAGGTCTTGGAACATTATTTTAATTCAATACAATATGTTCCTATCGATTAAGCTCCCCAAGGGCTTTGTGGAGGAAGGAAATCCCTTGTCTGTAAAACCAAGGTTGCCTCACACATTGAAAGAGTTTTCACGATCGCACATCAACTTCAGTATCTTCTCAATGCTTCCTGCTAGCCCAGGAAAGGTGCAACTACTCACATGCTCTGCCTTTTACAGACAAGGTAAACACTTCTCTCTCAGAGTAATTTTTTCTACAAAGATTGCAATCTAGATACTTGTTTATTCTATCTTGACATCACACTGAAGTAAGTTTTTCGATGTCCGTGAGGGTGGTTATTGTATTCAAACAAAAATTATTCTGAGGTCAACTCTTAGTTTAAACAGTTGCTTATAGTTAGTTTATGGTAATTAATAATTTTTTTTTAATCCAGAATGAACAGAGGGTGGGGCAGTCTCCACTGGAGTACAGAATTCCCAAGACTGTTATTTCTAGAGAGTGTCCCCTATTGGCTCTGGGACAAGCAGTATGGGGCAAGCACTATCCTGTCAAGACTAACCCAAAATGCCATGGAAAGTGACACAATGGGCCTGGAGTGTAGAGGAGAATTGTCATGATTTGCCAAGAGCTGCAAGCAGGAAAGAATGAAGGGAGCAGGGCCCAACAAGGCGGGGTGACTATCACGCCTCATTCTTTGACCTGTCTTGCTACAAGTGTAATTTATGTCTCCATCCCTCAAAAAGAAGTTAAAAAATAACACATTTTCATTAGGTCCAGTAATTAATCAGGCAAGCTGATCACAGGGAAATCCGACAACACTGAGGGATACTCAGAAGTATTTACTGCAGTTTGAGCCCCAGGTTCACAAAACTTTGAGAATTTTTTTAATCGTTTGTGAAAGGACTCGCAATAGTTCTCTAAGGGGGAGTAAGATGTCAGGGCCTAGGAAGGGTCTGCTAAAGTGTGATCCATCTCTCTCACTGGCAGTCTGCATGACACGTGGCTCTGCCTGTTCCCAGGATAAGCTCTTTCAATCCCAGCTCCCTACTGTGGACTAGATGTCAGAGTCACCCTGTCCCTGCTGCAGGATCCAGGCAGAGCTGTTCACAAGGACCCCTGGTCAGCTGTTCAGGAAGCCGTGTGAATAGGAGCCTGGGCTTCTGGACTTGAAGTAGAGATTCATTAATACAGAACAGATGCTTCAGCACACTCAGAGTGCAGCTAACGTTCACACCTCACTTACATTGTCTTATGCTTATTTGCAGCTATTTTTGAACTTGAAGATGACATCTCTTCCAGGCAGAGCAGTTCATGTCTTCATGCTAACTTGGTAGCCAACACAGCGGGTAATACCTGCCACCCACTCCCAACCCATATCCTGCTACCTTGCTTTCCTCTCGCATCGTTGAGACACGGGTTCCCAGATTTGGGTCTGTGGCTAGAGCCTGTTAGACAGCATGAATCTGAAAAGTATTTAAAAATAATATCAGTAAACAAGACAGCGCCGCAAAGCTTAGCTTTCCCTTTTTACACAACTCAAAGCGTGATAAGATTGTGTTCATGCATGTACCATACAAGAGCCCTGAGACAGGAACATGTGAAAGCTCATACTGAGCACGAAGCCCACGCTGGGGGCTCTGGGCAGCATCCCACACATGCTGGTTCCACAGCAAACAGACCAAAGGACTCTCCTCCTTCTTTACAGGTGACCAGCCAGCCATGGCCAGCCAAGCTCGGCCGGGCTTACAATGCATTTGATGATCAGTATGCGGCTTGTATTGAAGAAATGGAGAGAAAGGCACCCCAGCTGTTAAAAGAAGAACTGAAAGTGAATAAAAAATTAAAAATTGAATGGGAAAAGGCAGAGACACAGTGGAAGCTCATAAAAAACAAAATAAGCATTTCAAAAAATTAAATGATTTCCAAGGAACAGCTCTAGTGGCCTATACTGGGAACATTACAATAGGTTTTATAATAATAGCTCTGTAAGAGAATTCTGTCAAAATTCACAGAACTTTCGGTTTAAAGCCTTCCATTATTATTTGACAAGAGCTCTTCAGCTTCTCACTACAGGGAATTGTTACATGGTTTATAGAGGCTCTCCAACCAAATTTTATTACAGTGGAGAAGAAAATGTACCATTTGGACAATTTACTTCATCGTTGTTGTTTCCAAATGTACCTGCTTCGATATTTCTTAGAGAAGATGAGACACCATTTGTCATCACAACCTGCTTGGGTGTTAATATCAAAGACTTCTCTTTCTACCCTGGTGAAGATGAAGTGCTAATTCCAGGGTACGAAGTGTATCAGAAAGTCACTGTAAAAGAAACAGATGAAAAATACAATGTAATTTTACTTGAAAGTCCCTCCAAAATGAAGAGTAACTTCAATTGCTACTATGATGGTTCTACTAAAAAATCCCAGAAAACATGACAGCAATTTCAAGAGCTCGGGTGAGTCTGGGTCTGTGTCGAAGGTGGGAGTGTGGGGCCATGATGAAATAGAAGAAAGGGTGCTTCTCCCACCAGAAGCCGCCACAGCAGAGAGCAGCAGGCCTCCAATCAACTGAAGAGTGTTAGGTTCCCGCGAGGACAGGGCTGACCTCCTAGAATAGAGTGCAGAGCCCAGGCCCAGAGACACAGGGCAGTTTCTAGTCCAGCCAAGCTCCCAACCTCCCTGCTGTGCAGAAAGGTCAAAAAGATCTGCTGGGCACTAGGCAAAATGAGTTAAGGAAACCACTGCTATGTTGGGGGACATAGCAAGAGGTCAGGAAAGTGGGGAGACCCGGCTCCAGGCAGAAAGTTGTGGTTGCAGTAACCTGGACAAGAGATGAGGGTTCCTGAACAGAGGAGGTGGCCGTGGTGATGGAGGCAGGTCTGGGGACTGGTGCTCCCCATGAGGTGCTCCAGGAGGAAGAGAGTGAAGGCTGGGCGGACTGAGGGGTGTGGTCAGAAAACAGACAGGTGGACCTTGGGATTCCCAGTGTGAGAGTCTACAGGCTATGAGTAGATTGGGGGACATTTCCGCACAGCGGTTGGCTAGACTGAAGAGAGATGAATAGTGTTGGAGTGAGGAGATGAAAGAACTGAAAGGTTTTGCACAGGTGGGTCACACAGTAGACCACGTGCACAGGGAGGATGGCTGGACTGATGAAGGTTAGAGGTGGCACAGCCAGAGGACAGGAACCTCGGTGGGGGCACATGAATAATGGGTGGGAGTAGTGAGGGAGAGCATCAAGAAAGGCCGGCACCCCCAGCCCCACGGTGGGTGAGAAGTGCCTCCATGAGCACTTCACCCACCCTTTCCCATGGGGTCCTGGCTTTCAGGACCCTGTGGCTTCTTGAAGTCTCTTTCCTCCCTTGACCATATACCGTATTTCATCCAATCGAAGACACCATCAATTTCAATACAGTAATTATCTTTTTTTTTTTTTTTTTTTTTGAGACAGAGTCTGGCTCTGTTGCCCGGGCTGGAGTGCCATGGCTCACAGCCTAGCTCACAGCAACCTCCAACTCCTGGGCTCAAGTGATCCTCCTGCCTCAGCCTCCTGAGTAGCTGAGACTACAGGCATGCGCCACTATGCCCAGCTAATTTTTTCTATATATATTTTTTTAGCTGTCCAGATAATTTATTTCTATTTTTAGTAGAGACAGGGTCTTGCTCTTGCTCAGGCTGATCTCGAACTCCTGAGCTCAAATGATCCACCTGCCTCGGCCTTCCAGAGTGCTAGGATTACAGGCGTGAGCCACCGTGCCTGGCCAGTAATTATCTTTTAAGACCTAGCTCAAATATCACTTCCTATGGCAAGCTTCCCTCCATACTTTCAGGTAAAATTAAACATTGCACCATGCTCTGTGCCATAGGATGCAGTCAGACCACCTCAACTGTAATCAGGCTCAGCCGGCACCATCTCTGTGACTGTGAGTAAGTTATGTGAGCAATCTGTGTCTCTATTTCCCCATTTCAAAGGTGGAGGTACAAATAACAAATGGTTCAGTAGTATTGCTGTGAAAATCAAAAGAGAAACATTCCATAACCTGATGCCTGGCACATAGACACTGCTCAACAAATACTAACTTTCCTTTTTCCCACAGAGAATGCCATGCACATCTCAGCCACACACTCACCATTTACATGACAATCATTTGTGTACAGTCTGGAGACTGTCTCCCTGTGCATCTGCACTCAACGCCTGTCAGAATGCCTGGCTTGAATCATGGCTCTAGTACATGTTGTTGAAGTGAGTTAAGCTTTGTCGAGAGGCCAGGGGTCCAGCCAGAAGTGGATCTGAGCTGCAGAGGGACTGAGCATCCAACAAATTTAGACCGAATTCATCTTTATGCTCTGAAGTGGTGCTGAAAACACAAGAAATAGGACCACAGAGAACAACTGCAGGGGGCCTGTGAGCTTTTACATAGAGGGATTTTGAATTTGGAGCAAGCCTGATGAAAACAGGATAGCCAGGCAGACAGGCCGGCGTAGGACGCATGCGGCTCCCCATCTTGAGGTGGACGCCAGCTAGTAGAGAAAGGAGTACAGACGTTGCTGCAAAAGACAGACCCAGAAACATCTTCCTGGGTGGAGAAAGACGAGTGAGGAGAGGCTCCCACAATGGCCAGGGGAGCTGCAGGCCCCAGATGGGGAAGGACTTTCTCACAGAGGTGCCAGTAGCTTGGAGCACAGGGGCCTGGAAAGTGGCTCTGGGAGAGACTGAGGGGTCCATCAGGCCTGAGAGCTCAGTCAATGTGGGGTGACCTTAAATCCAGGAACCCAAAGGACATGTCCTCACAGTCTCTCTCCCTGGCATTTCTGAGTGCTTCAGGAATCCTGCAAAGGCAAGAGGTCTAACCAGGTCTGGTGAGCCCTAGAGCCCACCTGCTTGGTTTTTTGACCTTAAGGTGAAGCTCTAAAAGTTTGGAAGGCCCCTGTCTTGAGAAACTCCGCAGGGAAACCTCTCCTCCTCTCCCTCCCATCTGCAGCAATGAGAGCAGGCCCTGCGTTTCCTCTGCTGCTGCCTGGTCTCCTTGTCCCGCTGCTTTTCCCTGCTGAGCTGTGACCTCCCCTGCCTGGTGCCTGGTTCTGCGTGCAGTCTGTGGAGCAGGGGTGCAGGATGGAGGCAAGGACAGGGACCTGACTGGCTCTCCAGTGTCAGCAGTGTTGGGAGGGGTGAGATTGTTTTTGTGGTCGACGTTAGTGCTCATGTCGCCCATAGAAATATGAGGAAACTACTGGGTCTGACTCCAGAAGTGAGCACTCTGTCTTAAAATTTACTACCTGAGATAACTTCTTGGTCCCTCAGCACTTCTCTATGATTAAAAAGCAGGATTTGCATACACTGTCAGCAGTAGCAGGCTTAAAATGCAATTTAATTGTGATGACTATTACGGTCTAAAGAAATAAACCATTTATAATCACACCTTGCTTCTCAGTGACTTGGTATTTTTATAGGTTGTATTATTTGCTCGACGAATTCTCCTAAGACATTAGATTTGACACTGGAATTTTCACAGTTAAGAAGGTTCATGGTGTACATTTCTCACAGATCTCCTTGCAGGACTGTTGATTGAGCCAGAAATACAAGGGCTGTCCTAGATAAATCCCGCTGTCTATACTACCCGACCAGAAATTCAGGCAGTTACAAAGCCCTGTCAATTAATTTTAATGATAGCTCTCAAATCTGTTACTTGCCTCTTGTCCACTGTGATTATCTCTGAGGAAATTGAACAGGCACATTCTGACGTGTGGATAGAGCCAGAAGTCCAGGCGCTGTACTCGCCAAGGGTGGGTTTGTCTAAGAGGTACGGAACTTCACTCCTCATTCCCCCCTCTCCCTGCCTGAAGACTACCCTGCCCTTGACCTACCAGCTATTGAGACAAATTACAAGGACATGGCAAGGAACACCAAATAGTGAATGGTGCAATAATAGACAAAAAAGATCACTGAAGAGAAGAGAGTCAAGAAAAAGACCCATGTAAACACAGGCACTAGGTCTACGGCGGAGGGCAGGGGCACAATTTGAGAGAAAGGATGAATGGTGTTGGGACCATTGTCTGTTCACAGGGAAAAAAAGAAATTGACTTGGATCCCTATGTTGCACTTGTTAAATAAAATTCATGGAGGCCATTGTTTTGGGCTAAGCTTGTTTGGATGAGGCCCCCACAGACCACACCAGACCAGAATGGAATTACTCACGCTAGGTCTGTTTCCCCAGAACAGGAGATTCACAGCAACCCAGCAGAAGGGGCCCAGTTTACCTGAGCTGACAATAAGGCAGCCCTCTCTGTCGTAACCCTGGAAGGAAAGTAACTTTGTAATGACCAATCCTCTTTTCGCTCTTTATTTCTACTTTCTTCAGCCCTTTTCTGCCTATACAGGCAGCTCCCTCTCCTCCGCTCACCAGAACATCTGCTCTATTTTTTAGAATGAGATGTTGCCCGATTCTAGAATTGCTAATAAAAGCCAATTAGCTCTTTAAACTAAATGTGTTGTAAGTTTGTCTTTGGACACACCATACATAAAAGTAATCCCAAAGACATTAAAGACCTAAATGTGAAAAAATACATCTCTAAAATTATTATTTAAAATGTAGGAGAATTTTTTTAACATCAGAGTAGAAGATTCTTTTTACAAAAAAATATAATAATAAATGTATTTCTTGTCCATGCCTAATTCAGGCCACAACAGGTTTCTGCTCAGAGCCACTCAGGGATGCAGGAGGCTCCGTCACAGAACATTCTTTCACAGTGACTGAGGCAGGAAAAGCAAATGCAGTAAATGGGTGACCGCATGGATCCCTGGACCTTATCACTTCTGCCCAGTAGTGACACTGTCACTTTTGTTCACATTTCACTGGTCAAAGAAAGCCACATGGTAACACCTAACTTCAAAAGGAGCTTTACGGGTGTCTGGAAGGAGAAGAGGGGAGGAATATTTGTAACAAGCCCAGCTGATTGGAGAAGTATTTCTTAAATAAGACCAAAAAGCATAAGCTGTAGAGGAAAAAAATAAATTTGACATATGATATTAATAATATGAATGGCTAAAATGTATTGGGTGATTACTGTGTATCATGCACTCATTGTTCTAAGCACTTTACATGTTTACTCACTGAATCCTCATAATAACCCAACAAGGTAAGTTCTATTATTTTCCAATTTTACAATTGAGGGATTGACCAGTTATGTGATTGGCTGTCAAAGAATAAAATAGAGACAAGAAACAAGGGAAGGGAACATACCGGGAGCAGGTCAGGGTTTTTTAAGTATTAGGAGGGGTTATACTAATTAAGCAGTGAAAACTGGCATTCCAGGCAGGATGGAACCCATAGATCTGCACAGAATGGGCTAAAGGAAATCCTATTGTTTTTTGTTCAGGAAAAAGTCTTCAGTTAGCATCTGGCATGCAAGAGTAGTTAAAAGTTCATGACTGTTTATCAACTTCAGCAGGGAAAAACCAGTTGTGTTGAAATGAAACATTCAGTTTTGATATCTCCTAGACAAGTGCTTCTGGAAGTCAATAATTTTCTTTTCATACAGCAAGTAAATTAAGTCAGAATCAAACATTTAAACTTCTGAATGGCAGAAGACACCACAAAAAACTGAAAATACAGAAGCAGATGTGGAAAGGATCTTTGCAAGATTTATAATGTGCAAAGAACATGTACAAATCAATTTTTAAAAAACAAACAATAGAAAATCAGAAAAACATACGAACAAGCAATTTACCAATGAGAGACATTTTTAAATGTTTGTTGTTATGCAAATTGCAAATGAAATGCAAATTGAAACAATAACGTATTACTTTACCTATAAGATTGGCCACTAGAGCCTACTAAGTTTTTGCTATTTAAGTAACATCTTATCCTAGCTTTGAATCTGCATGACATTCGGTACTTTCTGTTGTTATATTTTCTTTACATTTGTCTCTTTAATATGCAAGTGAGAAGGTTTTCGATGCATCCTTTAGGGCTGCAACTTACGCAACACATTCTAAGCAATATTACAACATGAACTGTTATTGCCACACCAGTACAATACTGTGTACAATTTTTGTTCAATTCAAGAATGCACAAGCTCAAGGAGTGTCTAAGGACACTTTCGCTCTGTTTTTTGTGTTTATTTTTCTTCTGTCTCCAAACATCCATGACATTTCCACTTTCTCTTTCCATTTGCCGGACCTCGTTCTTGTGGGCTCCATCAAACATCTCTTTCTGCTTCTCTGCTTTTCCTTCTCCACAGTCACGACACTTCTGTAAGTCTCTTTTCTTTTAAGTCATTGCCCGTCCACCCGTCAGACATTCACTTGTAGAAGAATCCTGCTGCATGCTTAGCCTCAGACCTCCTCAGGACACTTGTCTCAGGAGGGGACGAGCAAACTGGGCTTCGGAGCCTCCCCTCGGGGTTGAAAGATTGGTTTCTCCTCAGTCCATTCAAGATCTAATGACGGCAATTAAATACAAACCAAAAATAGCACAGCCTGATTTCCTAAGACCAGGATCCGGGTTTAGGCATCTTCCCTTCTCCTGGGTGTCGGGGGTCTTGACCACGCTGGCTCTACCCAGACTCTTCAGCCTGTCCAGAAGTTTCCACTACAGCCGTCCAGCGTCAGGAGAATTCTGGGAAGGCTTCATGACATACATCTGCACGGGAAACATGTCAGCTGAACGGAAAGCCAGAAAGTTTTCAGAGATGATGTGCTGGAAGTGTAAAGGGCAAAAGCGAAATGAAAGGCAACGGAGGCGGCAGAGGTGAGGAGGAGCCATGGTTTGGGCACTGGAGGCTGCTCTACGAAACAGGGCTGTGACGTTCTTCAGCAAAGATGTCTGTGGGAGTTTGGCCAGGTTCATGACAGAGCCCTGCTAGCTGTCGTGGATCCACCCCACTGCGGCCTGCAGAACCAGGCGGGAGGATTCACAGAGGGACCCTGCGTACTGACTGCTACCTCCACTCGCCAGGACCTCGAGGCACACACAGCTCCTTATTTAAAGCAGCAAGTTATACCTAGGAACAAGGTGGCATTGTATTCACAAGGGTCTTACTGGGTATTGCTTACAAATACAGGTTCATGGGCCTCCACCAGCAAGGATCGGGGAGGGGGGTTCAGAATGGACTGTGCTTTCACCAGAACTCTCCCTCACCCCAACATTGACGGCCTGGTCATCACTTTCTGCCTGCAGATTGTAAGGACCCATCTCCTTTTGCCCTTAGTCCCTGTCTATGAAGCCCAGGTCTTCAGGTCATGCCGCGTCCTAGAACCCAATTCACATAAGGCTCCACCCATCCTCTTGAACCACACATCTCACACTTCCCTTTGGAAACGCTGCGACTGTGCCCGCTGGAACCCACGGCCAGTCGTTAGTAAATTTCTCCACATCCTCAACCTCTCTCTCAACGTTCCCTCCACCTTCTCGCTCTAACTGAAACACACTGTCCCCTGAGGACACCGCACTGCATCCTCCCGCAGACTCAGACTAAGAAACTAGGAGTTAACCTTTGACTCCTCTTTCTCTCACACCCCATACCTGGTCCATGAGCAAAACGTGCTGTTTCTATCTTCTAATTATATGCTGAATCCAATCCAGCCACTTCTCACCCCCACACCGCAGCCACCTTGGTCTGAGCCACCAGTGTGTCTCACCTGGATCATTGCAGTCACCTGGCTGTAGATAATTATTAATACGTTGTTTTTCTCAACCTCCCTTACTGCTCTCCTCGTATTTGCAGAAGTTGGCAAGTTAAAAACTACACTTCTCAGACTCCATGGCAATTTTGGATTCGTAATTAGTTCCTGCTAATAATCACACACACACAATACAGAAGGTGGTAAGTGAAGCAGGGGTCTCCCCGGGTGCTGGCAAGGAGAGGTGGCCAGATGTGACCATTCTGGTGATCAGATTCTGGGCTTCCTGTTCCTTCCAGGGCCTCTCCACCAGTTTCATGGGTGTGAGGGCCAGTTGTGGGGATAGCAGTAATTGCAGGAGTAGAACCAGCTTTCTGAGAGCGGGGTTTTGGTTACAGTGGTGTGACCTTGAAGTCCAGTGCTAGTGGGAATGCCTGACTTCTGTTCCTGCAGCCCTTCCGACGACCGTGTGTATGCCCTTCATTCCCTGCACTGAACACCTTTCTGTTTGAAATGCTTGCAGCGGTTTCTGTTTCCTTTATGGAACCTAGACTACTACAACCTCCTAATTGGTCTCCAGCTTCTACTACTGTCCATCAGAGTGACTTTGTAAAGTTAAGTCAAAACATAATTTCTCTGCTCAAATCCTCGAGTGGCTAAAAGCCAAAGTCTTTACAATGCCTGAAAAAGGCCTCATCCAATTTGGCACCCCATAACCATTCTGATTGCACCTCCTACTACTCTCCAAACTGCTCACTGTGCTCCAGCTGACCTCCTTATAATTCTCAAATATGCAGGCCCATTTTTGCCTTAGGGCCTTTGATTTGTGCTCCTGTTGCCTGGAGCTTACCTCCCCCAGATGTCTGCCTTTCTTCCATAGCTCACTTCAGGTCTTCACTCAAATGCCCCACCTCAGTGAGACATTCCATGTCCGTCTCCAGCTGTAATTGTCCCCGCACACTCACTCTCCCCCTACCCTATTTTATGCTTTTCCTTAGCACTTGTCACAGTCTGAAATATTATACACACACCCACACATACTTATAGTAGAGATAGTGTCTTGCTCTGTTGCTTGGGCTGGAGTGCAGTGGCATCATCACAGCTCACTGCAGCCTTGAACTCCTGGGCTCAAGTGATCCCGTCTGAGCAGCTAGGACTATAGGTGGGCACCGCCATACCCAAATAATTTTTCTTGGTTTTTTAGAGAGGGGAGTCTCGCTACATTGCCCCGGCTAGTCTCAAACTCCTGGCCTCAAGGTCTCCTCTGCCTCAGCCACCTGAGTTCCTGGGATTACAGGTGTGAGCCATTGCAACTTGCCCCCTCCACGCTCTTGATCTTCCTTGTCCTTCTCTAAGTTTTCCTTTTGCCATAGCACTTACTACTTTCAAGTGTACTATATAATCTATTTGTTATGTTAATTTGTATATTGCCTGTCTCTTCTCCACTTCTAGAATTTAAGCATCCACAAGGGCAGGGATCTCTGTATGTTTACTTCATTCATGTATCCCAAGCACTTAGAACAATGCCTGACATGTAGTAGGAGCTTAGGAAATCTTTATCGAGTAAATGAATTGTCCATTCTATGAACGAGAAAACTAAGGCTTAGGAAAGGCTGCTTCCTCAAGGTATCCAGCTACAAAGAGGTAGATCCGGAGTTATTCAGGGCAATGAATGTTTTATTAAAGTGTAGCATGCGTACAGAAAAGTCCACAAATCGTAAATATACAGCTTGATGGATTTTCACAAAATGGTCACAGTCCTGTAACCAGCACCCTGGTAAGGAAACAGAACATTACTAGCGATCCAGAAGCCCCATGCAGTCCCCTCAGTCATTACTTTCCCAAAGCATAGGCACTACTCTAATTTCCAACACCAGAGATTAATTTTGCCTGTTTTAGAACTTCATGCAAATGGAATCCTATGGAATGTGTTCTTTTGTGTCTGACTTCATTCACTCAAAATTACATTTGTGAGACTCATTTATGTTGTTGCATATAGCCGTATTTTACTTATATTTGTTACTCTATTACATTCCACTGTATAAATATACAACAATTTATTTGCCCATTTTAAACAGTGGGCATTTATTTTTTCCACATTTTGCCTATTAGGAATAATGCTGCTATGATCATTATTGAATATGTTACCAAAAGTTTGGTACTTGTCCCCGAGGCCAAATCAGTCAGAACAAAGAATGAGGAAAAGTGATTTGAGCAAAAGGAAAAAGAAGTTTATTAATTTGCCAGCAAATGAGGAGAGCAATAGACTAGTGTCTGAAAAGACCACTATCCTGGCTTCAAGCAGAAAAACAAGTCTTTTTTTGGTCGGGCACAGTGGCTCATGCCTGTAATCCTAGCACTCTGGGAGACCAAGGTGGGAGGATCGCTTAAGGTCAGGAATTCAAGACTAGCCTGAGCAAGAGCGAGATCTTGTCTCTACTAAAAGTAGAAAAAAATTAGCCGGGCGTGGTGGCGCATGCCTGTAGTCCCAGCTACTGGGGAGGCTGAGGCAGGAGGATCACCTGAGCCCGGGAGTTTGAGGTTGCTGTGAGCCAGGCTGATGCCACGGCACTCTAGCCCGGGCAACAGAGTAAGACTCTGTCTCAAAAACAAACAAACAAACCAGGGCTTTTTAATGGGGGGGTTTTCAGCAGTTGGGTTTTGGGTCAACATGACCAGTGTCACATGTCGTGGCTTCAGGCTTTTGTTGTTTAACTATAATTGGTGGTTTCTGTGGACCTTACCTCTGGTGAGGATGATCTTGTGATCCTTGTCTGGACAGTTCTGCTGAGACATCTACTGTGGTTTAAGATACTAGAAAACAAGCAGCAAAGAACATTTTCCTGCCTCTTTGATTACCGTCCCTGGGGAAAGAATGCAGATTATAATTACCAAAAGTTGGGGGTTTTAGAGAGACAACTTGTAAGACATTTCCTTGCTCTTTTTCTGATCTTCACCTCTGTCATATATGTACTGTACCCATGTTCACACATTGTTGTACACATCACTTATTTCCGTCAGGTATATACCAAGGAGTGGAATTGCTGGGGACACACACATATATACTGTTCAACTTTAGTGGATACTGCAAACAATTTCCCAAAGTGGTTCTAGTAGCTTCCATTCCCATCTGAAGTATATAAAGTTCCCATTGTTCCATTTTGTTGTCACTACTTGATACTGCTGATTTTTTAATTTGGCCACCCTGGTGAGTATACCTTTGTGGTGTCAGTTGCATTTCCCTGAAGTCTGTGGAAGTTGATCACTTTTTTAAGTGTCTGTTGGCCATTTGAATACCCTCTTTGTGAAGTGCATTCAGTCTCCTGGATTCTCTGCAATTCTCTTACTGATATGCAGGAGTTCTTTATACAGTCTTCAAGTGAATCCTCTGTTGGCTGTATGTGTTGCTAATGTCATTCTCCATTCTGTCTATTTTCCACTCTCTTAATGATGTGTTTTAAATAGAAATAGAAATTATTAATTTTAATGTAGTTTTATTTGATTCAGTCTTTTCTTTTATGGTTGGTGTTTATTGTGCCCTATTTAAGAAAATTTTCTCTACCACAAGTCAAGAATTTTGCCAGTGTCATCTTCTAGAAGCCTATTGTCTTGTCACGTAGGGATCATCAACCCACCTGGAGCTGATTTTGGGGTATGGTTGAAGGAGGAGTCAAATTGCATTGTTTTCCGTATAGATATCTGCTATGGTTTGAATGTGTCCCCCCAAATTTCATGTGTTGGAATCTTAATCTCCAAATTCATATGTTGATTGGCAGTGAGTTCTGTGGGAAGTAATTAGGATTAGATAAGGTCATCAGGATGGGGGGCCCCATGATGGGACTGGTGGCTTTATAAGAAGAGGAAGAGAGAACTGAGCTGACATGCACACTCTTGCCCTCTCGCCATGTGATGCCCTCTGCCATGCTATGATGTAGCAAGGAGGCCTTCACCAAATGTGGCCCATGTTCTTGTACTTCCTGTCCTCCAGAACCATCATCTAAATAAATCTCTATTCTTTATAAATTGCCCCATCTTTGGCATTCAGTTATAGCAGCAGAAAATGGACTAAGAAAATATCCAACCTAACTTCCCAGCAGGTCAGGGCTTGAGTAGAAGACCAGCTCACTGCTCTGAAATACTTCCAGGAGTTTCCTGAAAGGTGCCATACCCTCTTTGGATCTCAAGTGAGAAGCAAGTCTCTGATCCCTGTGTTTATGAGAACAGAGATTCCTAACAAGAAGCTGTTAAATGGGTGGAGCACATTTTCTTACAGTGAGAACACAGTCTCTAAGACTGAAAGCCTTGTCACCTGTGTGATGGTTAATTTTATGTGTCAACTTGATTGGCCTAAGGGGTTGCCCAGATAGCTGGTAAAACATTATTTCTGGGTGTGTCTGTAAGAGTGTTTCTAGAAGAGATTTGCATGTGAATCAGAAGACTGAGTAAAGAGGATACCCCTTCACCAATGTGGGTTCACATCAAGGGTGAACTCTCTCCCTCTCTCTCCCTGAGATGGTACATCCACCTTCTCCTGCCCTTGGACATCAGAGCTCCTGGTTTTCAGGCCTTCAGACTCAGGAACTTACACTGCCACCACCACACACCCCCTGTCTCTCAGGCCTGTGGCCTCAGACTGGGAGCTACACCACCAGCTTCCCTGGTGCTCAGGGTTTTGGGCTCAGACTGAATGCCACCACCAGCTTTGCTGGGTCTCCAGCCTACAATGACATATCATGGGATTTCTTGACCTTCATAATTGTGAGTCAATTCCCATAATAAATCTCCTCATATCTATATCTATATAGGTATCTTCTCTTGGTTCTGTTTCTCTGAAGAACCCTAACTAATACAAACTGTCAGCCATTTTAGTACTTGGCAAGGCTTGATAAGGTCTCTTCCAACGAAGTACCAGTGATGTCTTCCTTTGATAAACATTGTGTGATCTCAGTCAACAGCTTTTACCATTATTCTGTCTATGGAGGTCAGTTGGTAGGTTGAGCCTAAAATAGAATGCTTTGATGCAAGTAATTGTTGATGTGCTTTGAAATGATGGACATGATATCATCTGGCCTACAAGTGCTCTTATAGGGAGTGGCCATGGGGGAGTAACTAGAAATAGCACAGGCCTCCCACAGATGAACCATATGGGAAGAGTCCTGGTCTTCGCTTTGCAATAGATGTCATGTTCATAAGAGCTGTGGGAAGGGCATCTGAAC
The DNA here is from genome assembly GCA_004363605.1 of Indri indri. Lineage (NCBI taxonomy): Eukaryota > Metazoa > Chordata > Mammalia > Primates > Indriidae > Indri > Indri indri. The sequence goes on along the minus strand of RJWJ010000123.1, from coordinate 2,304 downwards.
ACTCTAGTTTTCAGTTTCTGCATAAATCCTGAGCAGTTTATCTTTTTTAGAATTCCATTTGGAAGTTTCACTACCTCCTCTGATTCTATAAATGTGAGCCATAAAGGTATTTATGAATCAATGGGGCTTTACAACTATTAACAGACAAGGGTAATCCAAGCTTAAGAATAAACTTTTAGAACTTTTCACCAACAGACACTGTGTTAACAATTGCACTTGAGGGAACTCTTGCACACTGTTGATGGGAATGTAACTTAGTGCAACCACTATGGAGGACAGTATGGAGGTTCCTCAAAAAAACGAAAAGAGAACTACCGTATGACCTGGCAATCCCACTGCTGGGCATATACCCAAAGGAGGGGAATACAGTATATTGAAAGGATATCTGCACTCCCTTGTTCATTGCAGCACTATTCACAATAGCCAAGATTTGGAATCAACCTAAGTGTGCATCAACAGATGAATGGATAAAGAAAATGTGGTACATATATACAATGGATTATATAGCCACAAAAAATGAAATCCTGCCATTTGCAACAACATGGATGGAACTGGAGAACATGATGTTAATCGAAATAAGCCGAGCACAGAAAGACAAATCTCACATGTCCTTACTCACATGTGGGAGCTAAATAATAAAATAATTGATCTCATGGAGACAGAGAGTAGAATGACAGCTACCAGAGGCGGGGAAAGGTAGCAGGGAGGGAGCATAAAGTGGGGATGGTTAATAGGTACAAAAATATAGTTAGATAGATAGAATGAACAATATCTGATAGCACAATAAAGTAACTATAATCAACAATAAGTTAGGGCATACTTTAAAATAACTAAAACAGTGGAATTGGAATGTTCCTAACACAAAGAAATGATAAATGCTTGAGGTGATGGATATCCCCGATTACCCTGATTTGATTAATTCATTGTATGCCTGTATCAAAACATCACGTGTGCCCTATAAAGATATACAACTATTATGTACTCATAATAATTAAAAATAAAAAACTAAAATAAAAAAATTGCACTTGAGCCTGCTTGAAAAGTGCATCCACCTACTGAAATGTATTCATGTGGCCAACATTTCACTTGCATAAAAGCAACAAAAATAACATGTATAAAATCACCCTGGGAGAGAGGGTTGAATTGCTCTCCTTATCTTGATAGGTTTTCCCACAATGTAGTCTTGAAAAACATTTAGTTCTTACAACACTGTTGAAAAGTTCTGAAAACTCTAGCACATTCCAAACATGCTAATCTTTCCTGGAAGTCTCTTTGTGTTTGCTGGTACTGAACTATGGGTTACATGCACAAAGTGAGAGAGAAAACCCTTGGTGCTGCCAGCAAACCCTTTTGGGAACACTGAAGATGGTCCAAGCCAAAAGACACTCTCTGGTCAGTCTCTAAAAGTTCTGATTATAGGTCCTGATCTTGGAGTAGAAGAACATCTGAAAGAGAGGCTAGAGGATGTCAGTTGACTATAAATGAGAAAAGTACCTGAGAACGGGAAGTGGCTACAGCCTATTCAGTTGCTAATCAGAGTTACAATATTTTATGATAGCCATAGTAGAAGGTGACATAAGCACCATAAGAAATTTTAGGTTCTTCGTGAGTGTTTTAGTCCATTCAGGCTGCTATAAGAAAATACAGTAAACAGGGTAGCTGATAAACAATAGAAATTTATTTCTAAGTTCTGGAGGCTGGGAAGTCCAAGATTAAGGCATCACCAGATTCAGTGTCTTGTGAGGGCCCATTTCCTGGTTCATAAATGGCATCTTCTCACTGTGTCCTCACATGGCAGAAGGGGAAAGGGAGCTCTCCAGGGCCCCTTTTATATGGGTACTAATCCCATTTATGAAGGTTCTGCCCTCAGGACCTAATCGTCTACCAAAGGCCCCAACTCCTAATATCATCACACTGGGGGTTAGGATTTCTTTTTTTTTTTTTTTTTAAAGTTAACTAACCTTTTAATGACTTTATTGTGTCTGCTTTTTGTTTTTTTTTTTTAATTGTTTGTTATTATAGGGGTACAGATGTTTAGGTTACGTATGTTGCCCTTGCCCCCCCTCTCCCCAAGTCCCAGTTCCAAGCGTGTCCATCTTCGGATGGTGCGCGTTGCACTCTTTGTGTATGCATATATCCGTCCCCTCCTCCCCCTCGCCCCTCCCCCTTCCCCCTCCCTCCCTACCCGACATCCAATAGATGCCATTCTTATATGTACACTTATGTGTTGTTCAGTTACTACCAGTTTGATGGTGAGTACATGTGGTGCTTGTTTTTCCATTCTTGGGATACTTCGCTTAGTAG